>JAVCKZ010078883.1:0-12912 GCA_034780755.1 Lepetodrilus elevatus
GTTTAAAGTCGCTTTCTAGAATCTTTCACTAATATCACGACTTGTCAGTTTAGGGCAGGAGGAAACCCGCAACATCATAAATAGCAAAAAAATAAACATTATGGCATTTAAGGGCACGTTTGCTTAAATGGTACTTCTGGTGAATATTGCTCTTCGTACTTTTAAGGACAGTTGTAAGCTTACAGAACTTATACTAGTTCTCTGTGTAACAATGCTGTAGGCTATAATGCAAGTTTGTTTGAAAAAGAAACATAAACATAAAAGGATTACATTTACGTTGGCAAACGCTGCTTTTCATGCATAACATAAACATTCTGTAAACTTAAGAAACATAAGTGTTATGTGTTTATGTTAAAAAATAACCATTATGTACAATGCAAGTGTTCTTGAAAACAAGAATACATAATTATTATAGAGAAACATTACCGTTCTAAGGGCATCTCATTGCCAGACTGTGATTCTATAAGCTATCTTGCATCCCTGCAGTGCTTCTTCGAGGAGTTTGCCTGATTTCTGATAAGCGTGCACACAGCAGTTTGGCCTAAGTAGCGAGATGTATTGCATCATAGACGCAGGATTCTACCTGTAGCACTGCATTGCAGCACGTCTCACACACAGGTAAGGCCATACAGTAGACAGCCAGCACAACATTCCCCCCCGGAAGACTCGAACCCACTTTTGGCAGTCATCCAGGTCAGACCGTATTACGGCAGCGCGCTCGCGTAGACTGGTGTAGAATCGCGAACGTGGCGCGTGCGCAACTATTATTAGACAGTGTTTACGTCAGATTTGTAGCCGACGACGTATATCTTTTTCTTTCTTCTTTGAACCTTTCCCTCGCTAGCTGTTTGTTGTGTCACGTCCTAAAGTAATGAAATCGATGTATATGTTGGTGGTTCTTACCAATAACCCCGTAGGAGTCTCATGGCCATGTTAAGGATATCGTTATCTTGGCTTATAAATATTATTTCCTCTGTGAGCGGGCCATATCTATTTCTCTGTTTAACGATAATGCCTCACATTTACAACATAGCACACGATATTCCGTAAATAACGGGATCCAGAGATAAATGCATGTGTTATTTATGGTATAGAACATGACTGCATTGAACAGCTTCGCGTATTTATAAACACACAATGTATGCAGCATCCACTATAATTATCCGAATTTCAAACAATCTACATAACTATTCACACATACTTGTATTCCAAGAATCCGTATAATGGCTATCCAAAGATGGAGTATTAATACTATGCCACAAACCAAGCCATCTAAGGAGCATGTTTCAGATTCGGAATACATATTATGAGATGCTCTATGAGACCGTAAGTGTCAACTTTCCATTCAAATGCGAGATTGCTACTATTGTGCTCGTTGTCTCTCGTGGTAGATACGAGAGCTTTGTGAAACGATATATGATAATAATAATAATAACAACAACTGGATATAGCGTTAATAATAACAAAAACACAATGTCTGAAATGTCAGAAATTCTACAAGTTGTTGGTACAGAGAGAGAATGAAATAAAGTATGACCAGTATTAAACATATACAATATATACATTATACTAGTACATGTATTTAATTATGTAATATATGTGTGTATTATATTGCTATGTGTAGGTGCGGTTCAATGATGGTAATACTATGTTACTACGTACTCAATATTCTGTGATAAATATATATATTATATATATTTAGATCTATCTATGCCTATGTTTACGTGTTGCTTCGCATTTAACGATTTACTTACTTTCCAGTCAGTTACTGATTACGTCTTGATTGATTGGACCGTAAGATCCGTCATTGACAGAAAAGTAAGCACTAATTGGTGATAACTGAGGAAAAGTAAAAAGCTCCCGACTGGCCCCGCGACATCGAGATTGCAATCGATTCATGTCTCTATTTTTAACATAGGTTCCGTATTGGTATTTGGACAACTCCGCTCGTGTGTCCAGTGATGAGACATTGATGTTGCTTTAACATGACCATGTAAGACGTCATGACGTTGTCTGGCAATGGTCTAGTGACGTTTGGTTTCTATTCACGTTGGACGTGGGATTAGGGTTTATATAAATTAATCGGAATGTGTCAATATGATAACACTAGAGGTTTACTCGTCCACTGTGAACATACCGTCATACGTTATTAAATATATATATTTGTAATTTCCCACGTTTTCTGTAATTCTAGTAAATAATTTATTTTCTAATAGTAATAGCATTATTATATCCCAAATAGTTACGTTCATGAAGAATGATCAATGATTTCAATGCAAGGATTATTTGGTTTTAAATTTAACACTGAATCATATCTATTGGCATGATGTCATGCACGTGTATTCTGACAGGAAAACAATAAAGCAATTACCTTGAAGACAGATTGACAAAGGATATCAACACGTCAATACCTGACAGATTATACTTACATACATGTTCTTGCTATATATTAAAGTATTAGTGGTAACAAGTATGCTCCACAGAGGAAGAATGATATTTAGCTTTTATTGAACTACCTTGGATTAAAGAATTCCAATTGGTATTACATTTAATATATATTTCATTATTTAATTCATATTGTATATGATGTGTACAGGGACGGTTGTACACACCATGTTCATAAACGTACATTTTTAGTTAGTTCCTTAGTAGAATTCAGATATGTATCTACATTTTATTCCGAGTATGGCTATTAAAATAAATGCCACGTTACGATAACACAATACGGTACATACATAAAAAACTTAAATACATAGCATTACCATCATTGGACCGCACCTAAATCCACAAAGACCGAAATTAACAGAATTCAAAATTCGATTGACAGTTCCATACGGATCAACATTCCAAGACCCCCACGTGTCTTAGACAGTTTCCTGCCGAACTCTTACCCGTCCAAATTTGTATTTCCCCCAGTTATCAAATTTCAACTGATATCGTTCAATGTGTATCCCCGAAATGTCAAAGAGTGCTGCGTATCGATTATGCTTGAATCCCAGCGATTGCCAGACCATTCGATACTAAACCTCCTCTACGAGCTTGCTTTGCTTGGAGGTTTCAGAGCAACACGTAGGCAATATTAAAACTAGTTGCTTCCCCGAGCAGAGGCTTCTGCTGCCGCTGTTGCCTCCAGATCTCGCCGTCATTGATATTATTCTGGGACCAGACAAGGACTGCGCTGTGACGCAAGGTGCAGCTAAACCTACGGGAAGTCCATTCCGATAGATTCTGACAGTAAAGATATCTCTATGCACGCTATACATATAAAGCAATCGGAGTGTAATAGCGCCTGGAATGGTGATCCCGCTTATAAAAAATAAATTCCATAGAAAACAATTACGGTAATTTATTACTAGAGGGATTAGTATCTTGAAAATGGATCTAAACCCCAATTAAACAAAATAATAAGCAAAAATAAAAATATAAATAATTAAAAGAATTAATTTTGTAAAAATAATTACGATATAACTTACAATGCTTTTATATTCACTGTAATTAATTTATCTTGAAAGTTGCTCTAAACCCCACTTTAAAATTTTTTAAAGGAATTAATATTGAACTCATACAAATTACTAAGATAAAAAGTACAATGCTACAATACATACTCAGAATACATATTAAAATACATTGTAGCTAATGTAATTGCCATTAAATATCAATTGTGAAAAGAATGGTATTTTAAAACCAGTAGACTAGCTATAGATCTTCAAACATGTATGATCCTAGTACAGCTAGATACAATAGCCAATCCTACGAGTACAGCATTAGTACGCAATTACGTGGATTATCTGGTATAAATGCATTACACTTTACATGCAGTATGACAGTGCAATATCAATGTTCAGTGGCACTAATAAATTCATTTCAGCTGGATGACTTGAAGAATTCAAAATAACTTATTTATATCATAATCTATACGACATAATGCTATTTGCACAGGATCTGAATTTTATTTGGCTGTATTATGTGTATTCATGTTAATAATTCCTCACATGGGTCAAACTACTGCGTTTTATATCACTAACAACAAATGGTTTAGTCAAAACCATGGAAATGCACTGTGTTACACATACAGACATACTTCTACAATAAGGAATTCGACGTACATATTTATCTTTATCCCTTTTATGCTTTATACAATACAGCACACACTGTAGTGTTAAAACAATTATGATGATTTGCTAATATTACTTTTGGCTTGAATTTTGCATGCAATTCTGCCTGTGTAATAATTCCTCAGCGAGAAACCTCATACGTCCCAGGACAATGGAGTTCTTGTTCATGCTAATATCAAAGGATATCCGTAATGTCTTGACATTTCTCACCATCCAGTTCAGCGATAATTCACTTCTTATAACATCGCCCACATACCAGGAGGTAATGATAACATTGGAAACACGTAAGTCGCAATAACATCGAGAGCTTAAATGCCAACGACGCTTCTTTTTATGCATTAAAAAATTAATGTCCTAAATGTCAATATATAAGCCTAATATTACTCAGAAGTATTTTCCGACAGTTGAAGCAAGACTTGTTCGTTGTGGCAAATGAGAGATATTATGATCACTTTGGAAACACGTAAGTTGCAATAACACCATGCTCACATGATTAACTCTCTCCCTGCTGAAGGAAATCGGAGATGCCATAAAGAGCAGTGTCTGTGCGTAATCCAGCAGGGATAGGGTTAAATTGCAGTCAAACTTCTTTAAAATTCTGCATTGATTTTTATAAAATAAATAATGTCCTAAAGCTAGCATTGGTTCTCGGATGTAAACTCCGAGAGTTGTAGCAAGTATTGTTCTTTGCCGCTTTGTAATGTTGAAAACTACGTGCGGACGTAATAAACCTGGTAAGACGGATATTTACCCGGCGTCTGACGTCATACGCGTCCGCAATACTGAAGGGTATATCAACAGACATCTGACAACCATCGGAAAGTTACGTCAAACCATCGGAAAGTTTTAAAAAAACGAAAATTAAGAAAAATCGTAGTTTCTGACAATTACGTGGAAAGGGATGACGTCTACAGTATAAGTACAGAAGCTTACTTCTGAATACTTACAGTGCATTATATATTGATACGACCAGGCCCGCGAGATTACGAAGCCTTTTGAGTACGATTTCGTACGCAACCCAACATTTTATATATGGGGATTTGTGAATTAAGCTTTGAGTTGAGCATGGAATCGTACTCTAAAACGTTTCGTAATCTCTAGGCTTGGTGTGCAATGCTTGAGCATATATTTGTAACCACTATGTGAAATATTCTCCCGAAAATAATGAGTGAAAGCGATCATGATCGAACAGACTGACACAGAAACAGAACATTCCGAAATGTCCAAAATTACTTAACATAGACTCCCTCTAAAACTTGATAATTGTATATGACACCGACTATGTTAAAATATGGTTAATACAAGTATTTCATTGTAAACGACAATAAAAAAGTAAGTTATTAGCCACAAATTTAACTCGGAAATCCAAGTTTCCGGAAACTGCCGACATTTAATGAGGAGAGGCTGACCAGTTAGAAATATATTTTAAAACTCGTATAGAATATGAATGTATACATTCACAAATAACTATTTGAACAAATAATGAATGCTAGACATTATTTGCAAGTCATAACTATGATTAGATACTCATACTATATATAATTACTTTTCTTACAGAATATAATTTAAGATATTACCAGTAAGTCCGTATGATGACCATTCCACCATAATATAACAGAACGGTTTCACTACACAGCAACAGTTTCAGTAGACGTAAACACGGACACGAGCTGGGGTCATGTTCCCGAAGCTATCGTATACATAACGACATCGTTGAGCCTTCGTGGATACCAATAGTATGGATACCAATAGTGGTAACTATCCTGGGGCCATATGTTCCCGAAGCTATCGTATACATAACGACATCGTTGAGCTTTCGTGGAGAAAATTGGACTCTTTCTGGATCATCAAATCTTCGAAGACTTAAAACGATGTCGTTACGTGTACGATAGCTTCGGGAACATGGCCCCAGGAGAAAATCCCAAAATTGGTATCCACACTATGTCTGATGGCAAACGTAGCTAAAACATTATCCAGTCTCTTTCTGTTTCTACCATAAACGTTTGGATACATGCACCGGAAGTGCGCTGATTGCAGATAGTCTGAGGGGGCAGATTACCGGATGTAGTTCCTATGTTATCCCTAGATGACAATGAGACAATCTGGATGCAGCACCAGCTATTTCAATGCCTATTATTCACAAGCCAAGTACATCTAACTGGAATACCGTCGTTAGAAATAATTAGAATCATCGGCAGTGTATAGTAACGCAAACACAGCATACGGGAATAGCGTACGTATTGAAGCAATCACGCGGCTACTGAGGAAGCGGGTTGTAACTATGTTGTTGGCAATAGCCAATGTTTTGCTTTAAATATTCTCCACACACGGCTAGTAATCGACAATATTCATCTGATATTATTGCTCGCCACGTAAGCTTTGTCACCCTAAGCAACGTAAACACAGTGCAATTTCCTAATCTTCAAGATATCCACTACAGCATCATAAGCGCTCTATTGTCTATCGGCGAGATAGATACCAGTAGCTAACGAGCTATGGTGCGGTAGTGAATATAGGATAGCTTCACGAAGCGATACCCAGCGCACAATTTCATGAAGTTATCATTTCAACTACCACACAATAAACGCTCTCGTATCCATCTGCGATATATATATCTAGTTATAATTAGTTTCGTAGTTTGGTATCCATCGGCAAGATAGATTTATATCTAGAGAGCTATCGTCTGTGAATAGTAGTGAATAGTAGAGCTTCATGAAGCGCTCTCGTATCCATTGGCGAGATACATTTATATCTAGAGAGCTGTCTGTGAATTATAGTGAATAGGAGAGCTTCATGAAGCGTTCTCGTATCCATTGGCGAGATAGATAGAATATTATGGTCTCGAAGTGTCTAGTCCGTCAGATAGGTGCACTAGTTTAGTGAATTGTGACATATGATACAAGCATGAGCTTTAGCATACTGTTTAGCGTATGGATGGCTACGAGAGCACTACTATGAGCTTTGTGAAAGGGGGCCCTGACGTGTATTGTATGCATAGTGCCACGATGAAATATGTTTCTACTGTAACTGTACTGGTTATGGCTTTATGGCAAGCACATGGTGAGCCCCATGTTTACTATCTCGTTCGTTACCTCGTTATGTTCTTACTGGCCTGCTAGACATGCTTCACACAATGCTGGTGACCATCTGTCAGGAGGTTAACTTCTCGTTTGTATCCAAGAGCAGGGACATTTCCGTAATGAACTTACGCGTCTGGTTCCAAATGAAATTATTAAGATTATGTACACGTCTTCCTTTCGTCTCTACGTCTCTCCTAAGTCTCTCGTAAGTCTCCAATACATATCTGGGCACATCTAATTAAATTCAGGCCCCGAGGTTACGAAACCTTTTTGAGTAGTCTACAAATGTGTAGTCAACTCATACAACGTCAGGTCAATTTTGAGCATGAAATCGTACTCAGAAAGTATCGTAACCTTGGAGCCATATCTCGTTTCCTTAATTCCTTAATGATTCTTTTGGAAACGTAGCTAATACTAATAATAATAATAATAATAATAATAATAATAAGTAATTTATATAGCGCCAACGATCTAGACTAGCTACTCAACACATGTCCAAATAAAATATCTGAGCATCGGTTTCATATCTAATTATAATGAGATTGATATCTGGTAAGCATATGTGCTTATTATAGTATAACGATTGGAAAGTCATATCTAAGATGCTAGAAGTAATTGGATAGTTTTGGTCTCCAGGAATGAAAAGTACTAGTCTGGGAAAGAAAATGTTTGATATCATCATTATGCCTCGAGGTTACTAAACGTACTAAGTACCTAAGTACGAGTTTATTCTCAGCTGAAAGATTTGTTCAGAAATCCCCTTCTAAATTCTGAGGAATGAAATCATACTAAAAAAAGAATGTATTATAAATTTGTGGGCTGATGTCATGACGTGGTCTGTGTCACTAGTATGGGGGAGTGGGTGTTATTATCAAGGAATACTAAATTATTGCCCGCCATAGTGGCAGGAAGACAATTAAACCAGTCGATAAACTGTGAAATAAGAGAGTATTTTCAGAGGTTTACTTGATATATTTCAAACAGCTGCTGAATGCAGTAGGATTATGATAAACAATCTCTCTCTCTCTCTCTCTCTCTCTCTCACACACACACACACTTTCTCTCTCTCTCTCTCTCTATATCTATCTCTCTCTCTCTCTCACACACACACTCTCTCTCTCTCACTCCTATAATCTCTTTTCTCTCTCCTCTCTTTCGCACTATTTTCTCTCTCTCCCTCTCTCAATTTTTCTCTCTCCCCCTCTCTATCTCCCCCTCTCTCTCCCTCTCTCTCCCTATATAAATTGTATGTAAGCCTCTCTCTGTTTCTCTCTCATTCTCTCTTCTCTCGCTCCCCTCACGTATATATATTACACATTTTACGCTTGTGATATTGATAGTATAAGTTATTCCACTGACGTCACGGATGACAAAGTTATGCATACTCAGTATATGCATACCATTTCAATAGTATATTCATTTAATCTAAATCGGACAATAGCCAATGCATAATGCATATATAGATGTATTAACATAAATGTAGGCCTATACTATACACATGAAGTCTGATGTACAATCAGAAAACAATAATAGATTAGTCTTTCGTGACTCTTATCTTCGTGGTAATATGGCTTGCAGAAGGAAATGTAATATTTTGAGATGCATGCAGGAATATAATAAATCCCTTTCACTGATAGTTCACACACTCAGTCCAAACATTAATCCTCAATAACTCGAATAAATACAACATTAATTTGGGTATGCAGTCTAACATACTGGCACCCTAGGCTATCTTGACCTTATGCGCATTCTATTATCCGAAAGTGGTGCCAGATTTTACAAGGTAGGTCTACCTGGAAATGAGACACAGACAAACTCATTCGGCCTCACCTATAACTCGCACCTGAATACGACTGTTTATCATAGCGCTAATAGGTGCGCCTAATTGCGAAGGGTACGAATGCATGATCTCATAATAGTGGGTTAAGCCCAGCCAAAGCTTCTTCGATGATGACGTGTTGTCAAAAGACAGAGCCAAAACTACAGAACCAAAACACTTTGCATTGCCAGTATCTACGACTTACCTACAGTTTAACACATGACTCATAGTAGCACCTGCAGATTATATTGCATTTGTTCGTTTGGCTGGCGAGCTCCCATCTACTGTATTTAGACACGGTACCTGTTTACCCTCCCAATGAAACCTCTCGCGGCAAATTAGCACCTCGCGTTTCTTAACTTACGACCTGCACATAATTGGAAGTAAAACTAATTCTTTAGAGAAGCCATTCCTTCCAAGTATTTTCTAAATTATAAATTATAAATTATAATTGTGTTCCAACTTACCATTGACCTTTCAACTGTGCAACAAGTCGTCTTTCGTAGTCTTCCTGGTGCCAATGTTTCGATGACTTAATTCTTTGATCTGAACAACGTGGCAATGATAGTACGCTGTTATGCCTGCCCCTCACGTGCTTACTCCAAGTCAAGGAGAGGGGGGTGGTGCCGAAATTCCTACCCCGTGTCGCCGCACCCTAGCAAGAGCCGCCACACACCCGCTGTCTCAGGGGCAGCCGACAGTTCCTCAATGTACCGTCCCTCCACTCTTGTGTTCCTTCTAAACACAGAAGCATCGATCCGTTCTATAATTAGACTCTGCTCCGCTATTTACGTCAAAGCTTCTTAACATAGGCTGGGAGGACTGGCGAAGGAATTCCTCTGTCACCATGGCAACCAGCTACCTGGGCTTTTACTACAGGAATTTCTCGTAGTAGATTATTTCAGGAAGTAAAGGTTCCCATGATGTGTGCAGTGTCGTATCTATATATATATATATATATATCACCAATATAGCAAATAAAATCATTTATTTAAAAAACTTTATAATGTTTTGGTATGCCAATCGTAACTAAAATACGAAAATAAATTCAATGCAATAGTTTGCATAATGTACATACATCTAATTAAAACCCGATCTAATTATTTCATTTATTATTAAACAAAGTCTACTGCAGTATATGTGTTGTATGCTAATCGTAATTAATTAAAATAATAAAAAATGCAATACAATGTACATGTAGTTTGTATAATGTCTATATCAGATCACGTTTAGCGCTTTAAACATTTTGACATTCTTTTTAAACAAGCGATGTCCAAATATCTGATACATTTTAATGAGATTGATTATCATAATTATGTGTCTGATTCAGTATAGGAAGGAAGCCATTAATCACCCTATCAATTTAAACTACACATCATGCATATACTTCCCCCAACCCTATGCATCACTGTGCTTACTCGACATCACCCCATAATCACTGTTATCACTTACCATGCATATTTGACGGAGGTTAGTGTAGTCATAATGGCCTGTGTTTTCGAGGATGACTTGAGCCATGCACGGAATGAAGTATCGCGCTGGGGTGCGAGAATGACGTATACTGTGGGAGTTTAACTTCGCTGCGGGAATCTTTCACCCATTTGCGACGAATATAATATACTGTGAAGAAGATCCTTATACATAATTACCCTAGATCTACCTTTGACAAATTAAAACAATATTGTGCTTATCGATTAAGTGTTTATTATAGCCAAGACACGGGAAATAAATCTAACCTGGGTCGCGTTCAAAGATACAAGCGCTTGCAAGCGGCTTACCAAACTAGCCCCTCTCTCAAGAGTCGTACTGAGCGTACATGTGACAGGGAACCAGTTTAGCTAAGCTGATTGAACGCAACCCTGAGGTCAAACCGACAAGGTAGGGCTATATATATATCTACTACGTAATACTAGTATATTGTGGATATTGAATAATACAGTTGCCTGATTTTGTCTGATGTGCCATGTAGGCTATCTGTATGGCACCAGCTGTGAACGTATGATACATGCATACCATTGTGAGTACATGTACAGCTATAGTGTAATGTACATGTGCAGACAATTATACATAACTATAGAATGACTCATGACTCGAGTCTGACAAGTAATAAGTATACAGTACATGCATATACATTGTTCTTTGTAGAGGAGTTTTCTTACAGTAATGTCAATATTATTAATCAGTTTGTATCTACAATTAATATCTGTACATTGCAATTGTGAATGTCTGCAATCTTTGTTATATGAATCTTCTTGGAATTCATGCTGTGTTTTGAAACGTGTGTGTGTGTGTGTGTGTGTGTGAGAGAGAGAGAGAGAGAGAGAGAGAGAGATAGAGATAGAGAGAGAGATAGAGAGAGAGAGAGAAGGGAGATATGTGTACGTGTGTGGTATGTGTGTGCTCGTATGTGTGTGTGTGTGTGTGTGTGTGTGTGTGTGTGCGTGTGCGTGCGTGCGTGAGTGCCAGTGTATTCACTTAATTAGAATGACTCTCATAGAAGGCATTTCCGTCTAGCAGCCTTATGATTCTGAGAATGAGCCATAAAATCATTGAAACATTGTAGTCGAAACACTAGATATAAAATGCACTTTATATGAAGGAGACATACATAAACCTGTCATTTATATCTGCGTATATAATTATGTCTGAGTAAATATACTTTCAGCAGTCATTATGTCAGAATGTACTCAAATAGATAACCAATCTAATTAAAATCAGATCTTAGCCAGCTGAATTACCAGCTGGTTACGGAGCGAGTGTCATGTAGACATACTTATATTAGATCTGTTTGAGCGTTAGTTTCGGATCTTATTTTACTGAGACTGATAGATAACATTTCGATAACTATTATTAATTAGTTTACAAAATATAAAGTCAGATTTTCCATTGTCAAAGGTTTATTCTGGAAATAGACATACACATAATGCAACCATGTGGATAGCAGACGACGTACAGGTAATGCAAAACAACAGGTACAACATTGCAACATCAAATCCTACACACTGAGTGAAAGCAAGTGATGTGCTTGACGGGTGTTGATATTAATATTAATAACAATAACAATAATAATAATAATAATAAACCTAATATTAAACCTAATAATAATAAACCTAATGATAATAAACCTAATAATAATACAATTAATAATAATAATAAAACTAATAATAATACTATTTATTATTAATAATAATAATTATAATAATAATTTATTAAAATAATAATAATAATAATAATAATAATAATAATAATAATAATAATAATATAATAATAATAATAATACTATTAATAATAATAAATACAAATTTAAATAGTTAATATCACAGAATACTAGTATGCCTATATGAAACTGTTGACAATAATACTATGAAAGGATATAATGGTTATCACAGATATGCTCCAACAATTATCACAGAAAATGGTTAAATAACAAATATCACAGATAATATGAAAACGCAACAATACTATGGACGGATATGTGGTATCACAGATACGATCGAACACTTATCACAGATAATGATTAAATAACGAATATCACAGATTATAATAAGAAAACGTAACAATAATATGGACGGATATATGGTATCACAGATAATGATTAAATAACGAATATCACAGATAATATGAAAATGTAACAATAATATGGACGGATATATGGTATCACAGATAATGATTAAATAACGAATATCACAGATAATATGAAAACATAACGATAATATGGACGGATATATGGTATCACAGATAATGATTAAATAACGAATATCACAGATAATATGAAAACGTAACAATACTATGGACGGATATATGGTATCACAGATAATGAGTAAATAACGAATATCACAGATAATATGAAAACATAACGATAATATGGACGGATATATGGTATCACAGATAATGATTA
>JAVCKZ010078894.1:0-12912 GCA_034780755.1 Lepetodrilus elevatus
TGGCCTCTGTGGGTGCATATAGCGGAGATCTTGATCGTAGCATATAGATTCCACAGAGGGCATAAACATGGCCTATGCCCGGCTATACATAGGGCCAAACTGTAGACTGTAGTAGGGAGATCTCCCTCATCACACTCATTTCAACTTGGCACCTCTGTATATATAACAAAATAACAAATTGCTGCATTGTTTTTTATTGTATAAATTCCCCAACAGAGCTTTTGAAAGTCTTTCAACTTTCACTTTCTGTTCATCAGCTGTTCATCTCTTTCCTGGAACTTCGAAATACGCATGCCTGAAATTCCTGAATCAGAATGTTAATTGGTCTGCTCGTGGTTCTGCTTATGCATGACCTTACACAGCAGCTGATATTGACATTGAATGATTAGACAACAGTTGTAAATCGATAATAATTCAAACCTGATCCTTTTCGAATTTGGCACATGCTTGAAATGTCAACACTATACATGCATAGGGCCTGGTTCGCTGTCCCGAGATATACGTGTGATGTGGTCCCATATTGGCTTTCAATGTGTCAAGTAACTGAAGAGTCATAAGGGGTCCATCGACCGTTATCATTCAACCATTCCCACACGATAAACCCAGGTCGTGTATTCGAAACAATATTGGTCGCCATGTTTGTTGCCTTTTTGCAGAAATAGTATATCCCTAACAACTCATTTTATTCTTAATCTAAAGTGGCTAAGTACAACATTACAAATTGAATCCCAATAGACAATAAAAATCGAGATAAATATGATTCTTAAAATATTATATAAATTTACGTAAATATTTGTATTAATTATCATCATTAATGTATGGTTATAGGATATATTTTGTATAGTTATATTGAGTGTTGCGTTACTACTAGTGCCCACTTATGAGTCAATATCGTAACCAAACACGTGTAAAGATCATCATGTATACACTGTATATCATTCACGTTGTCGTCTATGTTAGATGTTGTTCTTATTATTGTAATACTATAAGTATTATTATTTTATTATTATTATTAGATAGTATTATTTATCTATTTCAAAAGACCCTTAGCAGTCTACTTAGGGTGAGAAACGTCATAGTTGCGCATGCGTGCATATATGATATCCAAGATTTACGCACAAACTGATGACGTCACAGAGCAACGACCCGAGGCAAGTTGAGTGCTTCCGCTGCATTCCTCTCGTCGCGAAGGTAATGGCTGTCGTTGGATATGTTGTTAGGGGAAGAATTTGATGAAGATATCTAAAACCACACTTATTTCTAGTTGATTATTATACAATGGAACGACTTTTATATGCATACCCTGGCATATAATTGGAGAAAATGCAATAAAGAAGAGGATTTCCCCCCGTATGCTTGTATGTTTATCATTTCATCCACACAGAAATCGGAAATGATTTCTAGATATTTGTCCAAATATTGATATTATTATGCCCATATAATTTTATGTCAATATGTGTTCTATATACTTTGCAATTGTTCACTTTTAGGAATTTAATTATTAGAGACATAATTTCCAATACGAGTTATCACTTCAAGATATTAATTATGCAACTGATTTATCAAGACAACTTTTAGTATGAACAGCTGATGAATCTGACAGAATGATCATTGATCTGTTTATAAATCGGAAGTAGATCTATTTATTATGACAGTCAGACTGAGTGCTATACATTTTGTTTTAGATTATTGTTATCATCTTTAGGTATGGTAGGCCGCGCCACTAATTTATTTTGTATTTTTTCACAGTTTTTTTCCCACAAATCCCCATGAGAATGAAATTGAACTTGAACCATTGAAAGGTTTTGTGATCTCTGGAACCGGTAGATATATTGGTTGATAAGTCTTTCATGAATTAGGTACAGAATGCACTGCTAGTTATGCTTAATTATTAAAGGGACTAACAGAAACTTCTATTTGAAAAACAAAATTGCAAACAAATATCATCCAATTACCAGTTTTCGATAAAGTTTAGTGTAGATAGATTCATGTCATAAAATAAAATAAAATATAAAATTTGTAGTTCCTACCTTATAATTTTCCATTTATCCCATGAAAAAACACCAATCCGAATAAAAAGACATGATGAAAAATATGGCCAAAATTCGACTGCATACTTCATTTCACATAACAGAATCAGTCATCTGAATTCAATAATTCTAATAGGTTCACAGTCGTGGTGATTTCCGAGTTTGGTAGAACTCGGTTTTCTCTGATCACCAATCATTTCCGATAGAAGACGACTTTGTTCTGTAACTGTACAGGGCATTCTGTGTATATTTTTATAGGGTTTTTTTAAATTGGAGGTAGAGTTGCTTTCTAGATTATTTCACTACTATCATGACTTGTCAGTTTATGGCAGGAAGAAACCTTCAACATTTGTAGCGCTGAATGTTGTTTATGATAATATTATATACCCGGGCCGGTGTGTCAGGGTTAGAGGTTCCCACTCACCCGGCGGCCCGATCCATTTCTCGTAATGTTAAAGGTATCCTACGGGCAAGTAGAAATTTCATGTTTTGTTATTTATATCATTATTCAGGCGAGTACGTTTTAAATTTAAGTTCCAACCCTGTGGTATGTGTTATTTGTGATTTACAATACAATGCTGCTGCATTTTCTTCTACCGGTACCGTATATATACCGGTAGCATAAACTCATTCGTTTAAAATAGCAGAAGTTTCGGTTGGAGTTTTATCGATGTTTGTAGAATTTGTTTAGGATCTACCTGACAACCTGTTTTATTATAATGCAATAAATCTGTTTAACATGAATTATCGAAAATTGGTGTCATTTGAAAACTGGGCCCAGTTGTATGAAATGCTAATGCTCCATTATCACATCATTAACCCTCCATGAACTAATGAAGCATTACCTTAGCATTGAAAGTCAATGCAGATATAATCATGGCTAATGGCGTCGTTAGTTAATGCCACTTTCATACAACCAGCCCCTGGTAACCGGACGATATATGAAGTGATGAAACTACATCTGAGTGCATCATGAACATGTCTTGTCAAGCTTTTTAGCATGTCACAATCATTCATTGCTTCAGAACACTGAATACACAACTTATTCAGGGTTGGACAACTTAACTTTAAAACATACTCGATCAAATAATGATATAAATAACAAAACATGAAATTTCTACTCGCCCGTTGGATACCTTTAACATTATGAGAAATGGATCGGGCCGCTGGGCGAGTGGGAACTTAACCATGCTTATTTTGATGTTTATTGGAAGCATTTAATGTATGAAAGCATTACTAGTTCTGAGAACGCTGTGATTTGTTCTCCAGGAAATTGAAGCACCTGCAAAACCATGGCAACACAAGCAGCAGTCCATCGCCGGAACCTGGAGAGTTCCATTCTGTTCATGCAGCAGGAACATGCCAACACACTCAAGGCATTGCATGAAGAAATACACAATCTGCAAAAGAAATGTTCAGGTGAACGTCTAGTTTTTATTAAATTCATGTTTTTCTGTCCCAGTCACTTCATATTGTTATATGTTTGTGTGGGTGTATGTTTAATTTATATATATATAATGCCAACATTGTCATTGCTCACTAGTATAATGATATAGAAAGAGCGTGAGTCAGGTTAAATTGGTTTGGGGGTTCATGTGAATGCTAAATTACTTGAAATACTGTATGTTTGAAAATATATTATTCTTAGGGGTAATTCAGTTTAAATATTATAATTACAGTTTGGTCTATACATCTACAATGTACTATTAATAAATGAGACATTTATAATCTGTTTTATTGACTATACTTGCAGATTTGACCTTCCAAATGACAATGCATCGATATGGCTTAGAAGAAAATGGTAAGTATCAAATACTACATGCAGTCGAAGTTTTCTAGATCATAATCTAATATAATCAAATTTCCACTAAAATAAATACTTTGTTTGCAGAAGCAGACAAGGTGAAAGATCTAGAAGCAGTTATATTAACACAAAAGGCACAGAATGGCAAACTTCAGGTAGAGGTGGATTTGAAAAATAAGAAGATAAAACTTTTAGAAACTGAAATTCATACTCAGAAGAAGCGATATTTGGGCGAGTTGCACACACAAGCACAATCATTGAACAGTGTAACGGCAGAGCTGGAAGCCAAGCGTCACAATGTGGCGTACCTGACCTCAGAGCTGCACAGGTTCAAGCTGAAAGAAAAGACCAATCTTGAAGAAGGTATAGATTACTCAATACGGAGAACCCAAGCACGTCCGTTCGCGCCCGCCCCGCCAAAAGAACTGCAGTCCAAGTCGAGGCGGCCCCATCGGAAGGCGGGTGACGAACTCATGCACCGACCTCTCCGGGCTCCGTCTGACAGAAGCAGCAATTCGAGTCGGTCGGAATCCCCTGACATCACGCCGTTCGTGACGAGAGAGACGTCGAAGCACATCGTGGACCGACGTCGACAGACTGCCATCCTTCCCCCGATCTCGGCCAGTATGGCTCAAGAAGGCAGCGCCGTGTTAGTCCACCAGGTTGTGCCGCCGCAGCAGGTCACGCGGCGGAAAACCGGAACGTCGTCGCCAGAGATAGCCACCCTTGCTGTAGATCAGATGTCGGGATGGGTCCACGCACAAGAGTCGCACAGCTCCGAGTATAAGTGAACATGTTGTGAACATGTCGGTGTGTGTGAGTGCAGGGGAACATCGTACATGTATATAATGACGAGTTTGTGCAGTGTGCTTCATACAGTACTTTGATTGGGGATCTTATTGGAGAAGTTCTAATGTGATGCTGAGATGATGGTTTGCCGCTGTGTTTTTGGTATTTTATTATGCTGATACAAGTAGTAGGAAAGAAATGTCACATTGTGTATCACTGTTAAATCGAGAAGGAAAAGAGGCTTTCCAAAATTCTATTCATGAAATTACATTACTTAAAAATAGATTTTGTATGAGGTCTTTTAAAGTCCACAGTTTTACATGTTCTTGAATAATAACTGAATTTATTGCCAGAATAATTTAGAATTATAATGGAGCAAATATAATTTATTTTCAAACTAATTTTTGAATAAACATGACAAATGAGACAAAATTCACCATATATATTGTTCTGAAACAGTAACAGTTCACTGATTATTTGCAATATTTTTACCCATTTTTTTTTATGAAATATGAAATGAGAACTTTGTACATGAATTCAATATTTCTCCTAATGTTTACTTTTCAAAATACAAAAAGACAATTTTTTCATAGCATAAATTTACATATTTGTATTCTCCAAATCATGCTAGTGTTTACTTTTCAAAATTAATCTATTTGGCAATTATTTGCATATTATTAAATGATAATGTTCAGATGGAATATTTAGGTATCAGTGGAAACAGATTGTCATGTTCAATGTGATAACATAATGCCTTTCACGGCTGAATTCCATCCATTTGTGTGATGTTATATGCATGTTACTGATGTGTATGCTTGGTTTCTGGTATATATGTGTGTAACAATGTGCATAATGACGAAATGGCCATTGAGGATTGAATATACTCACAAATTGCATATATATTAACTTAATGACAATTAACTTATTATTTATATATTTAAGGTACCGGTACATGCGATTTTGTTGTTGTAAATCTTAAAATGGTCATTTCATATTTCTGTTTGCTCAAAGTTAGTTTTAGTAAAGAAGATTTCTGTCCTAAAACTTGACTACCAACTATTGATGTACCACCAAAAACAAATCTATTCTAAACCTCACAGTTTACCAATTGGCAGTCGACCCCTATTTATCTGGACGTTCGATATCTGGGCCCGTATTCTCGAAACTTCTTAGTAAGAACATTTCTCTTAAAAAATTAACGAAAACCATTTGGGAAATTCTTATTACTTACCTATGAACTTCTTAGGACTTACGAAGTTTCGAGAATACAGGCCCAGCTGCCCAGGTTCCCTCGCTATCTTCACATTCATTTTTCCTGGGAACCAATATCTTCCTAAAATGATTCGGATAACTGGAAATTCAGTTTCCGTTTATGGTAAAAAAAACTCTGGGATCCAAATAGACAAATTAAGTACAATTATGTTCAGATATCCAGACATTACATTTTGTGAAGGTTCATCGCATAAGAAATCTTCCGTCTGTTTAGTAAGTTATTATAATACTAGATTAGGCTGATGGAGGGCAGTGTTTTTATATATAGCAAGTTGTTTATGTATAAAAGCTGTTGGAAATAATCTGTGTCATTAGATTGGATTATAATTTAACAGCAAGGAATTGCAAACACATTCTAACTTTTGTTATCTACATACATGATAATCAGTATACTATAAGGTTGTATGGACATAATATTAGGGGTGACATGATACGCCTACCTCTTGATACGGTACGTATCGCGATACGCTCACGGTACGATACGTATCGCGATACTAATTTTATAAAATATTTGGAAATGCTCTTGAGTAACGCCTTTGTATTTCACTTTTTTTTGTTACGTTTAGTAAAAACCATGATGATACAAAGTTAAAATCTGAAAAACTTTAATTACGAAATAAAACATAACAAATTAAGAAAACTGTACTGTAGGCATTTATTTTAAAATCTATGTGCAATAGAATTATAAGAGAAATAGCGATGCATCGGAAATTCAGTTGCCCACACACTTTTACCGGGTATGCAACCGTCCGAATAACAGGGGTCAAATGTAGTAGCTATGGTTATAATAACAACCTTTCTTAACCATTACCATAAAGCCTTTATTACGGTATCACTACAGGGATAATAACTACACTTTAAAACGAAATGTTTCGTAATTTCGGGGCGGGGCGAGTGTTAATCGTGAACCCTGCTACTACACAGTTGTTAATGTAAATATAATAAATATAATAACAACGCACAGATGGCGGTCTATGAATATCTCTGGAGGCGCGGGAGACCAGGAAGCAGCAATGGTATCAGGGGGTAGCATTGAAACGAAACAACCATGCATGCCTTTTCCCTTTCTTTTGTTTGAGGCCATAAATTACTCCACTCACGGCACTATTATATTAAAACTAACGGTAGGAGAACAATGCAACTGCATGTCTGATCAATGTATGGGTCAGGTTTCCTCAAACAAACAACAGGTTTTCGTGGTTAGTGCTGCTATGCATGGTAAGCTCTCGTTAACCCTCTCCATGCTGGAGGCAACCTTAAATGCCCTAAAGAGCTCTGCCTGCGTCTAATCCAGCAGGGAGAGGGTTAATCAGAATTTGTGCTGAAATTATTCACCTGTGCATTGTCTGATTTCTGACTCTTTGTTGCTGTAATACAATAGCGCCTCATGGAATTTGGTCTCGTGACCCCGTTAGCTTCATGGCACAATGGATGCTAATGACTCGACATTCATTTCAAGTGTGTTCACTTTCAACATGTAATTTATGCAAAATTATGTGTGTGTGTGTACCTATTGTATGACAGTGAAATGAGATGATGAGAAATGTTTCTACGGTTTCATGAACAAATATACTTTGTTTGGTTTGCTCCCACGGATACAGTTGGTTGTGATTAATTCTATGCTGTAATTTAACAGTATAAATGGTAATAGACAATATTTTCATTCAGCATCATGGTAAGTCCTAGCTGCAGAACTGTAGCTATAAGATGCCCCGTTTACTATTTTGCTATCTACGATTTCATACTCAACTCAGAATGTTGTTCATAAAACGTCATGTGACGTCATAATCTGAGCACAAAAAAGTACTCCTGTGAGTGGGGCTATGACATCACATGACGTTTTATGAACAGTGCCTTAAGTAGAGTACTGAGTAGAGTATGGAAAAAGTTTCGTAATTTCGGGGCTAGATATATCTTTCAAACATTTCTTTATTTTTAGCTCAGTAGACCTGGTAAACATGAACAAATATTCTTGCCATTGTACATGCAGTAGCTATCCAAATTAATAAGACTGTCACATACAAATTAATAGACTCTCACAGACAAATTAATAGACTCTTACAGAGATCTCAGTTTGTCACCTCTCTGTATCGGATGAGATGGTACGATGTTTGTTACCTAGTATTTGATGATGGTGTGTACGTGTTACCTAACAAACTGCTGGTTTGTTTGACAACTAAGGAAGTGGTGCTCAGTGTAAAATGTGTACATAGTAATGAAGTGTAGCATTCCAGGGTAGGTGTAAAATAACAACTACGGTAGTTACAGTTGGTTGAATCAGCTCTGGACTAACCCATTCTGTTTGTTCCATTATGGAGGTTGAGTGCAGATTTATAGAACGGAAGTTGAAATAGAAATAGTGAAACCAAATGTAAATCCTACATATCATATATGTTACGTCGATTTTACATTAATCTCAGATCATCAATACACTCGTAGTTAAATCGTAATTGAACATCAATATTTCATTGAAGTGTTAACCGTGTGTGTTATGTTGGAATGTTTAAAATATATTCCGCTAAGCTGAGAAGCTGTGACTGTCATATCAGTCATATCAGTCATATGGTCAGGTTATCGGCTGAATATTCCGCCAGCTGTAGTGAGGTGCTGGTGGCGGCTGGATGAGGAGCATGGGGATGTTGGCTTGATGAGGAGGGGTGTCAGCTGGATGAGGAGGGGATCTGAACAAGGCTCTGTGTCCAGCATCAAGCTTGTTTATGATTTATGACATGTCCACTGCTGATTCATTATGTGTGTCTGTCATTTCATTATGTTTGAGTTCGAAAATTAGCAAACTCTTATTCTCAAAACTCATAAATATTACTACAAATGTCTACATATTCACAGACCACAACATTATCATGTTTATACGTAATGTTCCACAGGAGCGATGAATCATAAAATGTACAATCACTTTTAATCTGTACAATGATCATTGACATCCCTAGTAGGAAATACATTTAGCATGTAATGTATTTAGTAGTAACAATCAAATAATTAGCTTCCACACCCAAGACATATACTTCCCAAGGACAACCACGCAAGTTAGAATCCCCACTCCCCACCTCCCCACACACACCTCCACACACCCCAACCCACAGAGTATGTAAATATACCAGAGGCCTGTTCAGGAGGGTGAGTTTACGCGAGCACACGCGTGAAATTGCCTTGGAAACCTTCATGCTTCGTATGTGACGTCACGTGTGAACTCGCGTAAACTCTCCCTCCTGAACAGGCCTCAGAACAAGGTGTGCTACAATAATGTAATTTTTGCAGCATCTATCGTTGCAAATGGATGAAAGATTCCCGCAGCAACGTTTAATCTCCATATTCAGTCGCTCACTCTGCGGAAACTATGGAAGCAATAATGTGGTACACAAACAGACCGTATTGTCATACAACCGCTTGCCTGCTACCTTTCATATACTTAATTATTATGTATTTATTTATCATGTATTTTTATTGTTATGGTTATTCATATTTTATATCAACACATTTGTCCGTCCAAGATCACATATCAAAACACATTTTACATTTAATATTATTGACGTTAGTGTCCCACCAGATTAAATGTCTTGAATATGTGAATATTATGTAACTATAATACAATGTTTTCATCAGTATTGTTTTACAGATGTTCACTTCTATGAAATAAATATTTCAGAATTGTCTATAATGTTGTTGTGGATGTATGATACATATGTACAGTAGACCTCGCATATACCGGCCCTTGATAAACCGGACACTCGCATATAACAGACTGAATCTGAAATCCCAGGTCCCGTTTAACGCTAATTGCGGCATATGCGTATAACGGATTTCGCATATAACGGACAGAAATAGCCGGTCCCAATGAGTCCATTATATGCAAGGTCTACTGTATATAGTATTTTCAACAGAACTTTAAAGATTATTCTATGATTGCACAACGCAGATGAATTATGAAGGCTTCAACAGACTGGAATCCTAACATTTAACATTGGGACATGACACTAGTGTGACACACCTCTATTTTTTAGTAACATGAGTAATGGAATACACTACAGTGTTCTGTAGAAATCACTCTTGTGAGAAAGTCTGTATTTATTATGGCTATTATATGTTGTGAGGAAACTCATGATAAAAATAATATATATATATATACATATATTGAAAACATTGACAAACAGTGGGAGGTGTGGAAATGTAGCTTGTTTCCTAATATATTTGTGTAGAGTACATACTTTCAGGTAAAATACCTATGACCATGAATTGTGTCAACAAACCGTTAGAAGTAATATTTAGGGGGAAACAGCATCTAATGATGATAGAAAGACATAATAGATATAAACTAAACATATCTAGCTGGTCTAAATTAATATATTGGATTGTCGGTACAATCAAGAGAAGAAACATTAACTTCACATAATTTACTTTCAAATTTCTAACCGTTTCCGCTAAATTCGTACTTTTGATTTTCGCTTCATTTGACATTTCTACTTTTGGTAAAATTGCAAGATGGCTGCGCCCATGGGCAGCGCGACTCCTGAGCTGGAGGTAAAAGCGATACCTAGGCTGGAGTTTAAGGACGTTGAGAACTTTAATGTCATCCTTGATAGCATAATTGGCGAGAAGAAGCAGAGATCACGAGTTTTGGTGCCAATTGGGTCCATACCTCAGCCGCCCAAGACGAGAGAGGAAATCTACATCTCAAGGGCGTTCGAGAGCTGCACTTTCAAATCTGTTGCTAGTTGCGTTGTTGGTATGTGTGTCCACTAATTCCAGTTTGTATACAGTAAGAAACAGATACTTTCATGTAATATGATATATTTCAAGAGTGAACAACAGAGGGTTGTCATCTAGAGTATTTTGTAGAAGCCAGTGAAGCGTCGTAAAATGATAGTTTTTGACAGCAACACTGTAAAATATCGGTTTATGGATAGTTTTACAATACAACTTGTCAAGTAATAACAGATAACATGAGAACATCTGATTGAGGTTTCTCTGAACTTGTATTACTATCAGTGTGTTTTACTATTAGAATTATTTACCTAACTGTGAAAGGGTGCAAAGTTCTTTAACCATTTACTATTCTAAATGCTCAGTGGTAAGTTTTTGAAAGTGGTTATTGGAATATAAATTCTTTACTTAAATATGTGGTATATAATCACCACTTAAATGCTGTATATAGTAGACCTCGCATACTGTGTACTCATTGGGACAGGCTATTTTTGTCCGTTATATGCGAAGTCTGTTATACCTTATATTCGCATATGCCGTAATTAGCGTTAGACAGGACATCAGATTCAGTCTGTTATCATGGTTATAGGCGAGTGTCCGGTTTATCCGAGGGCAGTATATGTGAGGTCTACTGTACATGCCATATTACTCATTTTCTAAATTGTTGTGTTCAGGTTTTGGCGTGGGAGCAGCGTTCGGCCTGTTTACAGCTGGCGTCGACCCAATGTCCACCATGACGACGGAGACGCCGACCACTCGGATAGTTTTCAAGGAGATGAAAGCCAGGTCATGGTCATATGGAAAGAACTTTGCTGTGGTTGGATGTATGTTTGCAGGAACAGAATGTATGTTGGAAACGGTGAGTCTGAGACCAGTGGGGCATTTGATAAATGTACATATTTATTACTACACATACTAGATGAATAAATGACTAGTATGAGGAAATGAAGTTAACAAGGTTAAATATGTTGAATTAAATCAAAAGTTGTTTGTCATGTTTGTATTCAACACCAAATTTTGTAATCTGTAGCAAACCTTTCCCTGCTAATTTCTTCAATATGGTACACTTGTACTTGTCACCAGAATACAAGGTTAACATGTTAATGACTGTTTAATAGATAATAGGTTAATGACAGTGTATGCTATGGGTTTTTAACAAGCTACTCCATGCATGCTCAACTATTACTGTATTAGGAGTCTTAGGACATCACTGTATTATTACCAGTGGTCATAATGTTTCAGTATCGTGGGAAAAGTGAGCTTTCGAATGGAACGCTGTCTGGTGGCATTGTTGGCGGCATCCTAGGTCTGAGAGGTGAGCATTGTACTCGACTCCTATGACAGGGATCGAAATTCTCACAATGCTAAAGGTATCCTAAGGGATAGTAGAAGTTCTTAACATTTGTTATTTGTATCACTATTTTGCTAGGAAGTTTTAATGTTAGTTTCTAGTATCACTGCTATGAGTCGACCAATATTATATGTTTATGCTCACAAAGCAAATAGTGCAAATCTTGGATAGTTTGTTTACTGCCTTTGAATTAGCTATAATCCAGGTTATATTCCTCACATAAGAGTGAAAGATTCCCACTGTGATGTAAAACATTAACCTTCTGCTGAATAAAGTAAAGGTGTTCTATTTATGCATGTGATCGGCAACTTAAGTTGCCTTCAGCAGAGAGAGGGTTAATTCACCCACTCCCAGGTTATTATTGCATCACTCAAAGTTCACAAAAGGTCATCAGTACAAACACTCAACAGCAGTATCATTGATCTCTATCTTGTAGACAACCAAGATTTAGCTTCATAAACATTAAACAGTGATAAATGCAAATGTGTATTGCTAGTGTACTTTTTATTTTTATTTTTAAATATTTTTTTAATTTAAATTTTAAAATATTATTTAAAAAAAAAAAAATTTAAATTATTTTTGTATTGCTAGTGTACTGATTCCACTGACATACTGTTGTTTTCAAATGTTAAGATTATTAAGACTGACTTTGATCGTATTTCAGCTGGTCTGAAGGCCGGAGTGCTGGGTGCTGCTGGCTTTGCTCTGTTTTCTACTGCAATAGACTATTACTTCAGACACTGACGGACACTACATTGACACAAACTATCCTCCAGATTAAACTATTGAGTGTTATATCATCTATGGTGACACCACACCCCATCTTGTCACAGTGGAGGGCCAATCTATTTAAAATTAGATACAAAAGTATCCAGGGCCGGTATTCATAAAGGGGCTTAAGTTTTGGGCTTAAGTCTGAAATTTTAGACTTAGCTGAGCCACAAACT
>JAVCKZ010078905.1:0-12911 GCA_034780755.1 Lepetodrilus elevatus
AAAGGTTTTTGGAAGTACAAACATGATTTTATGTATGTCAAGTGAATGCATTTTGCAGTTGTAGCTAAGAACTAGTCCCAAACGACCATAAATATATGTGATATTATGCCTTTAATATATGCGAGAACTCTTGAATGAGAATTGTTAAAGTTAGCATTAGAGTGAATACAGCACAGATCGAATGGTATATCCCGAACAGGCATATTCCAAGAAGTTTGTATTACGTTTGAGCTTTCATGAATTGTCTCTTGGTTTGAATCGCCTCCAAATGAAACAATGGTTAAATCGCCTACAATGGAAACAGTGGTTAAATCGCCCCCAAAGGAAACAGTAGTTTCAATCGCCTCCAATGGAAACGGTGGATTACATCGCCTCAAAAGGAAACAGTAGTTAAATCGGCTCCAAAGAAAACGGTGGATTAAATCTCCTCAAAAAGGAAACGGTGGTTTAAATCGCCTCAAAAAGGAAACGGTGGTTTAACTCGCCTCCAAAGGAAACAAGAACCATACGGCTCGCAGGGTTTTGGTGTTAGGAAAGGCGACAAAGAAGACTTCTTGCAGTGCAGTAGAGAGTGCGAGCTATACTACAGCGTAATGCCACGTATGCCCTATGGAAGAGATCACGCTCCACCACTGACGAGAGTTGCGATACGTGCTACCAGAAACAGCCACAGAGTCAAGAGAGTTTAACAGACATGTTTTACATGCTGTGGTTTTCTTTCAGGGTGAATTCCATTGTCACTCTTGAAGCAGTTTCTGCATTTATGTTGTGACCTTTTTTCACGCTCCTTCATCCCAATTACACTTCTTTGATCAATCTGAAGGTACAGGCGCCTGCCCGCTCTACCACAGAAGTAGGATTGTAAAACATAATTGAGGTTGGGGAATTTTCGCCACTGTTTTTATCCTTAGCTAAGTTTTGAAATGTCTTTACGTTTGGCTGTCTGTGGATTAGTTGGTTTTCGCAATGTGGCCTACGAACAGTGCATTTGTATTCCAGATATTAATTTGAACTTTAAGACATTTGGGATAACGCTGAAACATCCTTAAGAAAAGTTTACTGTGTGGATTTCATCGATATAATGTTTTAGTATTAATGTTGGTACACACTATGTTATGAAAGCGAAAACAAACTACCAATTATTAATAACAATGTCCACATTTCTTGTACAGGGCACATCCTACATGCTCACGACAAAAACAGTTGAAGACATTGAGAAGATTAGACTGAGTGATAAACTAAAATAGTTTTCTTGACATAGGTGCACTATTGGATCTTTACTGGTATTCCGAGAATTATTGAGTAATGCTTGTAGAAGAAGCAATAACCACTATGTTTCATGATTCGAACCTCGGACCAGACTCGATCAAGTTAGCTAGTTAGTTAATTCATTGGTAAATATAATTTGTAAATAACAAATGATTAAGGACATATCGAGGAACCGTAATTGTGATTAATACGGATTTGAAACATGATATGTTATACACGTATTAGTGAAATTCTCCACTCATACATCGATAGTGCTCTCAGCCTTAATTGCAAATACGAGATTTAAAAAAACAAAATAATACACAAGATTAATATAACGTGAGGATAGAGTCAGAAAGTGGGTGGTTTAATTTCATATATTGCTTTAAAAACAATTTATAGTCTCATAGAAATAGATATTAACCGAAATTCACTTACAACGATATCTTGTAAATAATTGCTATAGCTCTATAAATCCTTCTTGTCCCACAATTTACACTTGAACTGTTGACGAATAACATTTGTTCCCAAAGTAGTCTAGCTATTAGTCGTGATATACGACATTGATACGTTTTATTTCCTTTGTGTCTGGAGTAGTTAATTTTATACAACTATCAATCAATCTCACAACACGAGTTCAGGGCTATTTAATATCATTATGTACAAGTAATGAACATTTACTTATGTTATAAAAAATATCTAAATGAAATTAAATATTTAGGAATAGATGGTAGAATTATGTTTGTCATTTTACTTATGTTATAAAAATATCTAAATTAAATACAATATTTAGGAATAGATGGTAGAAGTATGTCTGTGATTTTACTTACAATATATCGAGACATTTTTCTTTGAATATGCCTGAATATACTTTGGTTAAACCACAGTGGTAAACTTATTAAACTATGCCACGGAGTTCCATATTTTGCTAGGTGTGGGTCGGATTTGTTATCACCGCTTACTTGTTTGCACCTACAATAATACGTGGTCCATAGGTGTTACGGGCTATCATCATACCGTAAGCATTCACCGCTGCTTCATTCGAGCCAAGTGGTAAACCGGTTAAAACTCCGTCTACAACTTGATTTAAGAAGATTCTCAATTTTCTTAAACGTAGATTGACACAATCCAAAAGTTAGCTACTCGGAAAATATTATAAATTGATCTTGAATATTATTGCGGTGAGCGTCGGTGAAGTACAGTAAGTTCAAAAGCCAATAACAATTATAATCTATAATGATCAGGCATCAAGTTACCAGAGTCTCCATAGCGTAATTTCTGCTAAGATTATAATGGTTCGTTTATAGCCGCACCCGTCACCTTTTTGCCCCAGGAATGAATCGTGTTGGATTGCATGCATGTCTGGAAACCACAAAGATCTAACCATGACCACGAGTTGCGCATTAAATACAACATTGATTTGACGAAATACGAAATCCGCGAGCGGGACTGGAGATAAAGGTACGCTCCCTTGTCAGAGGGTAATCTCCGCTATTCCAGATTTCTTGGCAGTTCAAGGAAATAGCATGGACTCCAGATTTCGTTTTCGATTAAATGAACTCCATGCCATCTTATATCTCGCCAGACCGCAGGTTTTTCTTACCGCAAAACACATCACCGAGCACGACATTCGCCGCACCGCTGCCGGTTTGGTGAGCCTCTGCAACCCCGAGTAAACATGGAATCACGGCAGAAACATATCTATGTTTTTATCTGTTTTTGTGAAAACTATACCAATCCCTGACGACTGTGCAAGCGGAATAGAATAGGAGAAATCCAGCGCTCCCTTAGGTGGAGTAATGAAGCGTATAGACGCGTTCGGATGGTCTTGGCATTCTGATGGTCTTGGAATTAATTCGTATTTTTGATTTTCAGTATTTGAAGCTTTTGTTATATAAGTTGAATACACTGTTATTTGCTTGTCCGCTGCACGTTAAGACACCCAGGACGTGTTGGACTCCGACTGATTGACGTCTGAACCCATGCCATTGACACGATTTCCTCATCAACGATCTCATCTTTGTCTGACTACTTGCAGAACCAGCGAGTACAGCTGCTGCTAACGGCGGACTACAAGACACGCCATAGAGATTACCAATGAATTAGAGCGTAGGCAGATGTCTCCGTAATATCGCCACTTTCCTGACGGTTGTTGTCAAAGAATACATTCTTATTTTTTAATTGCCTTCTGGCGATGAGCAAGGTATCTGCATGATCACGGTGCTTTTAAAAGCTTGGCGCTTATAAATACAAACTTAATGGTCCTATTTTCATTTTTTTATATTTTTTATGTCGATGATATATTCTCGACATAACATCATTCGGATGAGTTCTGAGTGATCATTAAACACTTATGATATACTATTCTCGACATCCCATAATTAGGATGAGATCTGAGTGATCATTAAACGCTTACGATTGATTATGTTCTCCTTATTTACAAGTACATAATATAGTTGATCACATATTATTCACTATTTGCTGTTTCATGCAAATGATGTTACAAACGTAAAATAAATTGAAAATTGAGTAGTCTTTAATACCATTGCGTAGTGGTAAATATCTTACCTATGTTGTAGCAATAACATTGTAATTACGGATCTTGCACATTAAACTAGACTTAAGGAGACGTAAACGTGCTATACTGTATTATCTTTTTTTTACTGAAATCGGTCTCATAGTAACATTGTGTGTTTTACAATCTGTGGTCAGCGATGGCCAGGTAAGCATTGCGTGGATGTAGTGCCATTGACAGGAACATAGCCTAGCATTTTATCTACGGAGTTGCCCTTCTACTTCAAGACAACGACATAATGACTAAGGTGGTGTTCCATTGACAGTGTTGGACGTTCATTCTGGAGAGACAGCTGCTCCTTTCTATCTGTTCCGTCTGTACTTTCTGTCAAACACATGCGCAGTTACACTGTGCGGTGTTAATCCTTGGTAACTGCGCATGTGTTTGACAGAAAGTACAGACAGAACAGCTAGAAAGGGGCAGCCCCTGTCCAGAATGTGCGTCCAACACTGTCAATGGGACACCACCTAACTGTGGTATTGTATGGAGCAATTGAGCAATGGGCAATTTTAGGGAATTTGTAACATATTTTAATGGACATGTCATATAGCATACATGTACTAGGATACAATTAGTATGTGTATGAAATAACGTATGACTGTGTACATGTTTTGTAAGAGTGGAGATATATAACTACGCACCCTGGGAAAGGCAAGCCATAACCTTGAACTACAGATATGAAGTTTGCATTCTAGTGACATTGTATGTCAATGAAAATATAGCACACAATTACATTTCCAATTAATTTGTACATCTCCTGTAGACCGATGCGGTGCAACTATTAAATAGTGCGTTTTCTTGGGAACTTATTTAGTGCACCGAGTAACTAGCAGATGTTACGTCTTAACCCGAGAATCCATTGACGTGGTAAACTTAATTACACTTACTTGCACATTTACTGCATGAGTAATAGCATTTATATACATGCGGGATCTTTTGATGTTACGTATCGCATACAAACTACATTTAACTGCAAGACGAAAACGACACCATTAACCATAGCAACGTCATCTTCAGGCATAACATGGACAAAAGTAGCAGGCTATTTAGAACACACTAAGACTTATTGCAGTAAGATGATCCATAGTAATTTGAAGTTTTCTAAGACAGCATTTTATGGGCTTTGTATGGGTATTGGTACCAATCTCTGGTAGTAGTTGTCAAAGACATTTCGTAGCAATATTTTCGAAAATGTTGCTATTACAATCTATGGTAGAATTAGAATCACTGATGACTTAGATGTGTATAGGTTCAATATAGAGAGCATGGTACCAAAGCATACAAAACTATCGACCCAATGGCTGGGATAATAGACCTTTGGCTACATCGCCGATTGGGGACAAAACTAACTTTTGAATTTATATTTCTACAAAGCGTGAACGCCACGGGGGCGTCATTAATCAGGCTACCCCTTTAGGAAGCTCTCGTGTCCTCTAAGAGAGCATACACTGCGCCCTTGTAATGATCATGAGATATATACATATATAAATACGGGAGCAATATAATATGGTCTTTGGGAGATTAAGAAGGATTCATGAAATTAGACCCATTTGTTCAATGTAAACTTCACATGGAATAGTAACTATTTACTTGTATAAATATATACTTAACAAAATAAATAAAGGGCCGGTACATATTTTAAGTGGAAACTTTCTACTATAAGCTTCGTAACTGGGCTTACATACTATGGTAGTTTTCTTATGCCAATGCGTCTGCAACTTCTCGAAGACTACCAATAGTCTGTAGACGTCAGAACATTCTTTATTGTGAAAATACTTTGACATTTAAAAAAAAAGCTGACATTTAATTGATTTCGTTGAGTGTTCATGCACAATGTTGAAGATATGCGTACATACAATTGATGTGTTTTCCCCCCTCCATGAAAGGACACATGCAATACATCTGTAGTGGGGAACAGTAGGAACAGAAAATGCCAAGTGATTAGAGCATGGGGGAATTGCCCAGAAACATTCATGGTTAAGTGTACCGTTTGACAATGAATTATATGTTATTGTAGTAACACATACAATTACCACAATTTCTGAGATGCGATAATACGTTCAAATCGAATACGTCTACTTTACAGGTTGCGTCCCCATTGAAACCGCAGAGGTTAGATGATCAAATGTTAACTGAGGCCAATTTTGGCCTATTCACAATGGTCAAACCTTGTCTGGTTGTCCGACAGGTGCAATATATATGTAGATTTAGGACGGGATCAATGTGTCAAGCGTCTGACATACCGGAAGACATACAGGGGCGAGACCTTAGTCATACGAGAGCGAGACTTGAGTCCAAATCACATCAGGATGCCGTGTTTACATATTACCTAAATGCCAGCTTTGGAAGATGTACTACGGGTTTGAGTGTTTGTGACATTTCTCAGATCCTTCGATTACAGTTTACTCGTATGTACATTATAGTATACGAGCATGTCTCATGTATAGGAGCTGGTATTTACATTACTCCTATTGAGATTCAATTAGTGTCTTACTATATTCAACAACGTGAACAATTAATGCATTTTTAAGGATTAGATCGGCGGGTTCTAGAACATGTATAATTGATTCTGATAAGAGGTGTAGAACTCTGGACAGTGTAGAATGTCAAATATTCCAATATACGGAATAACCTACTTACGGTGAACTTTATGGGGAAACTGAACGTTCCAAAACTGGACCTGTTCTGCTTTTATGAGAAACATTTCAAGATATATTCAAGTATTTATTTGAAGTTATTCATCACTGCGTGGTATATATTTATTGTGTTATGTCATAATGTTAGCATATCTCCGATCCAGGGTAGTTTGCAATCACATACATGTATTGAAACCATTTTCATGAAAGGACATGTATGGATATTACAGGGCACATTACGACACTGTTCTCGTATATAACTTCATCCTAGTTGTAGATGTGTGTTCGCGGTGGTAGTTCATGCCATACCAGAGTTAGAAATAACTGTAAATACTAGTATATAGCCAGGATGGCACTCCGTTCTGGAAAGTAGAGTCCCCTCCTAAACATCTAAGGGCCTTTTTTTTATAGTTGTGTTTTAATAAAACATATATATATATTATACTATCAAATAACAACTTTTAAAGAGTTATATGTAAAACATTATCGAGGAACCTCAAACATGAACTGTCTGGATTTCTCGAATTATCACTGATTCGGACATTCGCTAATTCGAAACACGGCTGATTATTTAATTCGTTGTCAATTTGATAGGGCTTTGACTAATGAATGATTCTAGCCAAATCAAACGTTTTCCTGTATTGTAAAGTTTCTTAAAATGCTCATTACATATGATGCTACTAACTACACTGATTAATACTAAATACTAATTATAATAATAATAATGATACGAATAAGAATAAGAATAATATTTATTGAAAATGAAGAGGGCCAAATGGACACGTCAAAAATAAAGCTAGCCTGCCCGACAATGGTTTTACGTGCCATTGGTCCGCGGGCAGGCGTTAAATCTACCCCTGCTTGAGTGATACTACGGTACCATGCTGGATCCGACTAAAGCGGTAGGACATGCTTACGAATTTGATTCTAGGATCATTTCTAGTTGCCAATCTGCAGCATTAACAAACCTGTCAGACAGCTGGTAAGTGTCCTATTCATTAATGACGCCTGATGTGCATGAAACCCTCCCCCTCCTCCTCTCCAATACCCATAAGTCTGACATGATCAGCTTAAACACTGACAGAATGTCATTGAATCTCTGACCCACGTTTCACAGAACAATCGTAGCGCTACGAGAGTTGTAACCCCTTAGCAACTCCATGCTATCGTACAGAAATCACGACTCTCGTAGTGCTACGATTGTTTTGTAGAACGGGCCCCTGGCTGGGTATTGTTTCCCGAAACGCTCGTAGCCACCACTATGAGACCATAGCGCTCTCGTAAGTGCACGATCCCCATGTATTAGAGATGTCTACGAAAGTCTTTATGATCTTGTAGTAGGTATGAGAGCTTGAGAAACGATACCATGACCTGCGTTTCACGAAACGGTCGTACCGGTACGCCTGGCGTAAATCGGTGTTTACGTCACTTCCTGTTATAGTAATACCCTGACGTACGCCTTGATTTAGTCCAGGATTACAATACGTCCCTTTCGTGATATTCAAATCCAGATGATGTTGATTTGCAGATGCGGCTGTAGCACAAGCATATGCTTCCGCTTTCTCTGCCAAACCCGTCATCTCTAAACCATTGATTCCGCTTTCCGTTATTGATCTCGAGTCCTTCTGTTATCTTGTCATTAGAGATCCCGCTTTTGAAAGTTGCTAAATTTGATCGTTCTTCAGAAAACTACGCAATACACCCCGCACGTGCAACAGAAAGGACCATGGAGGACCATAATCGAGGGCAATTTTCTCGTTGATGATAACCGCTTTACATAATACCGTTTTCGTTTGCGAAACTATTTTTTTAGATGTCACCGTGATTTATATGTTCACTAAACATGTCTGGAAATGTGATAAATACGAAAATAAGGTGCCATTAAAGTGATCATTACCAACTCATAAATAATACATTGAAGCATATCTCTCAATTGAGGCGTATGTTTACACCGTGCGAATCCATAATGGTTATCGTTACTATGCTAAAAATAATTATTGAAAAGAACCAATTTAGTAATTGTAAAGAATAAACAGTTCCTTCCGAAACTACACGACTATTGATGGTTAATGCATACACCGTGCTATTTATGAGAAATTCAATATTATATTGGACTAGCTTGGGAATTAATACAAATAAAATACATGTATGTACGTTTCCGTATTCCACACTACTAAAATAATTTGTATCAATAAACCTACATGTATGTAGTTATTAATATTGTATTTCGATAATTATTACTTCGATAGTTCAGATAGACCAGTCCTCTCGCGATTCTATTAATTAATCCATACGCAGCATCGGTGTCCAAAATAAATAAGTCTTAGCAAAGTATCTATTGAATCTGGTAGATCACGTTTACCTTGTTCCCATAGCGACAACGCGAACATAGATGTCGACCTATCCAAAGAAGATGGAGATGGCTGTAAGTGTCATATACATGTCGCAATCGTCTTTGCCAGAAGAAATAGAGTAGCAATGTACAAGGGAATTATTTTTGACCGAAATTTATTAGGAACAAGTGAAACGCATTAGTGATGAAGTAGTAGTGCAAATATCAACATGGGTCGAAGTACGTCGAGTGTTGTTCTGTCCAGCGCTGGATATTGTCCTATCCAGTGTTGGATAGTGTCCTATCCAGTGCTGGGCATTGTCCTATCCAGTGCTGGATATTGTTCTATCCAGTGCTGGACATTGTTCTATCCAGTGATGGACATGTTTCTATCCAGTGATGGGCATTGTCCTATCCAGTGTTAGATATTGTCCTATTCAGTGCTGGGAATCGTCCTATCCAGTGCTGGGAATCGTCCTATCCAGTGCTGGGAATTGTCCTATCCATTGTCATATCCAGTGATGGGCATTGTCCTATCTAGTGATGGGCATTGTCCTATACAGTTATGGGCATTGTCCTATACAGTGCTGGGAATCGTCCTGTCCAGTGCTGGGAATTGTCCTATCCAGTGCTGAACATTGTCCTATCCAGAGATGGGCATTGTCCTATCCAGTGATGGGCATTGTCCTATCCAGTGATGGGCATTGTCCTATACAGTGCTGGGAATCGTCCTGTCCAGTGCTGGGCATTGTCCTATCCAGATGGGTCACAATCGGTGCTAGCGGTACTCTCCGACCCTCTTCTGATTGACAGCCTGTATGCGAGGACACAGCATGTTGGAAGCAAACTCGTACGGTCAGCACACAAACACACTGCTTCTCCTCGCCTGGAGGGGACAAAAGTGACAGCTTCCCTTCCACCGTAATTCCCAGTCCCTTCTCGCGTGAACTTCCCTTCACTCGTGTAATTATAAGCCCTCAGATTTGAGAGTACACACACTTAAAGTAATATTGGTATTTCTGATCTGAATTAACGCTGTGATGTGTTCATCGCTTTACGTACAGAATTAGTGTATTATATTCCTTGATAGGAGTGATGGTGTACTTGTATAGGATGCTCAATTGCATGATCACGGAATATTATGACGTTGTAGGAATCACAATCACCCGGCATGTCAATGCATTATTGATGGGGTTTTTTCATGTAATAATCTGATGCAGAGAGCGTCCATTTACGTTTCAAACACTTTACGTTTGTTTAATCTTATATGGATGTCCTCTGCATCAGATTGTTGTTGACTAATTTATTACTAACTTAGGCGGAGGGTACGTTTCTTTTTAACTATTCCAATGCCTTCCTTACACTCGTTAATGCCCAGTAATACGAGAACACACGTTAGTGTTCTCCCAGACACTACACGGGTACAGGCGTGCAACCATGTATTGTATTTGACATTGTACAGTCTGAATATAGCGCAGAGCTTGAGAAGATGCTTAAGATTTTAGAACATTGAGTACTGAATTATAAAAATAATATGCATTCTTCTTTGTGATTCCATTATTTTATTAGTTTTAAATATACCATACCTTTTAGTATAACTAATGTATTTCTTGACTGCGCTGTTAAATTGACATGAAACAAAAATATTTCTCATTCCAGGAACAATATTATTATTATTTATAATAATGTCTATGCTTCTGAAATCAAAAGCATATGAATGTCAGTTTGATGACCATTTACTACGACTATATAAAGATACTACAGGAAGAGAGGATTCTCAAATGATGAAGGTTGTACTTTGCTTTGGATAAATCCGGATATAGGAACTAGCCGTTTTACTATGAAAACTTCCACCGCTCCACTCCCTAATGAAGAGGAACCAGAAATCGCCAAGGAAGTGTGGTGCACTGTAATTGAACAAACATATGCGCCCGATCCATAGCTATGCTAGTTCTAGGTTAATGCTTGCGTACATTGCACCAGCACTTCATTGGCTTCCTGGTTTTACTGAACGCATACTTTCGTGCGTTCTTTTTTTGTGATTTTCTTTTGGTCATGTAAAATGTTCACTGCATCTCACCTAATCTTTGACAGGTGATATTATATTTTTTTTATTATTGACACAATTTGACTTGACACCGGTGATACAGAAGAAAGAAACAGCAATCAGGAAACCTCACAGAAAGCTAAATAACATGTTTCCAAACGAGTTGCTGCTCGATTCTTCACGGCTTGCCCAATAGTAAGATGATGCATCTGGGGTTCACTGTATGCTGCACGTAAGGATGTCCGTAATTATATAAGAAACTAATCAGCAACTCTGAGAAGTTAATGAAGCTTTATAATTAATGAAATCTGACACGTTCGTAGCGTTGACCCGAAATAAAACATACTAAACTAAACCACGGCCTTGTTGCTTGGAACACTTGTAGCTACAATGGATTGTAAGTCAGGGTATCATATTTCGAAGCTCTCTTATCCACTAAGAGAGCATAGCGCTCTCTTTGCCGATAGCTAATACACTACTAAGCGAGTGCTATAGAGAGCTTCGAGAAACGATACCCTGATTACAACAAAAATCCACTACATAATTATGTCATTGAGTTTATTTGCATTTTACTAGCCACACCAATTTCATCTAAGCTAACGGCTCAATTAACATACTATAGATGTCCAGTCTTACTAATATGAACTTATTAATTATATACTAAACAAAACTCACATTTATTGACGTAGTAATTCTTCAGGGAATACTATTATTTCTCGATATACCCAATTGTTCTTGATAATGTTGACAATACTGCCCACCATGATCATTGTTCCTGCTACTCTGCCTCATCCCAGTGGAACTCTGCGTATGTGAACTCTCTCCGTATGAACCAGTACAGTCCTACACCGAACACTTTCAAGACCAATCTCACGACACTTCTATTCACAACAGCTTATCTTAACTAAAATAGTCCATCAACTCGTTGCGCTTCGAGCATGGATTAGCATTGAGTCGTGCACTTTATAAATGGACTATGTATTTATCATGTATTTATGTTGTTAATAGACAAATTAAACGGGTATTAAACCGGGTTTATTTACTGAATGCGCAGCAATACATGCCAAACATTTTGGAATTATGTAACCTCGTCTTATACGCCAGTGCTATAATACGTCTCATAAGATGAACTGTCGTATGGCTTGGTACCCATTGCTCTGATTGTGTGCTTTCTTGTAGCCAGGGTACAATCCGACGATTGCCAGGGTCGTTCCTTGGTGATCGATATTGCGTTCTTTCTTGTATCATATGTTGTGGTGTTAATAGTGGGATAGGGTGCATGGAATGCATTGCTCTAAATACAGTAATCTAGTTTACCTATAGAAATCTGCTAAATTATGTTTTAGCAATGGTTTGTATAAATAAGGCTAAACGATTGTCGCAACACTTTAGTTGATAGATATCATACGTTTCATTAACCAGCTCAATAAGACATTAAACCATCATAATGCTGTATCAAATACTTCTCAAGGAAGCAATGTGCTCCCGCTATTATGCACGCTATAGAAGCAGAAAGAAACACGGTTTGGTAATAGAGGGCTACTTAGGGCCAGCAATATCCAATCAGGGGTCGATATTGTAATTATTAGTGGTAAGAGAACAGCATTTCTACTGACACAGAACCGCATCGATCAAACAGCAAATCTACATATATATTGTACTTACCGAACAACTAGTCGCGATCGTGAGTCTCACTGAGATAACAACCCTGAAGTGGCCAGAATGAGTATCCTGTCGTGACATTTTGACAGTATTGGCCCAGGATAGGTGATGGCCCAACACACTTCAAGATAAACATATACCATATCGTAAGGTTTATTAATGAACTGTCATATCAAGCAGGCATACAAAATGGCAACCTAAGAACCACATTTCACTCAATGTAATGCGCCCCCTGAGTGCTTCCATTAAGTAGTCATATCTACGCGCCACAAACATTAAACCACCTATTAGTACAGCAGCCAGGTCTGGATTTGGGTGGGGGGGTTCACCCCAGAAGCTAGAAAACTTCTGTTGGTGTGGTTAGATACTATGAGGGTTGCACATGAACACCTGGGGGGATGTGGAGCTTCA
>JAVCKZ010078916.1:0-12911 GCA_034780755.1 Lepetodrilus elevatus
TGGATTGGCGTAGTGATTTTATATACATATTAATGTTTTGTTTTGTATCACTATATGGGATTTGCATTGCTGTTATGAACATCAAAGGAAGATGGCGTCACTTTGACGATATGGATACCTCGTATCCTCAAATTGGGTTGCACATTATTCTATTCTTATGTTAGCCAAATATCAATCTTGTATTGATGTTATTTCATTTAAATCAATTCCTGTGTATTTATTTACTAAGGAATGTGAAGATATACCAGTGATATTTATAATAAAGTAATCTACAGCGATTTTGAATATATAAATAGAAGGATTTTACCTTGTCAACACTTCTTATAGAAGAGACAAAATGCGCAAGTATGATGACTGGCTAAGTAACAGAAAGAAAATGTATGTTATATCTTGTGCTTGCACGATATTGTTAACTGTATAGTGCTAAATCATGGATAATTACCTGATGTCGTGAATCTGGCCTCTTCATAACAAAGGCATTGGGTGCCGACGGATCAAATCGTGGTTTGATCAAAATATCAGACCGTGCCTGGAAAGATTTGGCATACATTGAAAGATGAGTCATCTCAAATTCTTTAGACAAGTACCGTATGTCGTGAAGATTATATTTCTTGTTCATGTTTTTATCTGTTCTTTTCTTTTTGTCTGTGTGGGTGGGTGATTATGTTAATGATAAACCTTCAAGCACCGTAAAGACAGCTTGTGTTATATACTCCCCAGGGAGTTGAGAAGGAAAATTATAGCATACTAATCCATTGACCAGGGCAATACTGTAATGTAGTGCGCTATGAGCATACTTTAGAGCATGGATTTGGCTCAATATAAATGTTCACATTATTACCGTATTAGCATTGTGGAATAAAACAAACGGCATGGAAAATTCATGAGAGGTAATATGGGTTTTTCAGAATTGAAAACACTAATAGCTTCAGCTGCATGTTTCACGTACCTTGGCAAATGCAACATTGCTAGAGTCCTTGTTGGGATCCAAGAAAGGCTTGTGAACAGCTGGAGATCAAAATAAAAGAAGAAAATAGTTCTGATTCAAGCATGAAAGAAATTGCGTGTTAGATTGATTGATTGAATTAATGTTTTACGTCACAGCGGGAATATCTCACCCATAGGCCTGTTTAGAGAAAAGTCCTGTAACTTCGGTCACTTTTCAGAAGTTCATGTACTGACCGATATCCTAGGACTTACAGGCAGCTCAAATACTGAAAATGATCAGTCACATAAAAGACTTACCATGTTTCATAGGTATGCTGGTAGTTTCCACTGTAGGTGTCAAACTTCCTGAACTTGTAAAACATTTACCTGAAGTAAACTGTTCTTCCGCAAGAACTGACATAACCTGTAAATTATAATTTCTTCAGAATATAAACAAATATATCAAGCATAAATATTGGAAAGACAGAATAGTATAATATTACCGATATTAATTGTGTTAAATATAAGTTTCCTAATAAATTAAATATGATACATATATGAATAATATTTCCTCTATTTCTTTTTCAAATAAGGGTCTATTTGCTCGAATGTTTCCAGTTTCGAGCTTCACATGACTATTGCGCAAGACTTCCCATCTACTTCCCATCTGAATATAATATTATTATAAATATCAAACCTGTATTTCTTTGCTTCCAATACAGAGAGTTTCGTCTTCCTTGAGAGAAGATAACTCGGCCGACTTGAATCCACTACTTCGACCGATCCTGAAGATGAATTATATATAAGCACACAAACATTTTGTATAATCTATAAAGTTATATATTGTGGATAGATCAGCAGTTGGTATAAGAAATTCAACTCACTCTTTGCCCTCCGTGTCATACAGAGTGACACTTCTTCCATGTGTCACCAACACCGCTGGGGATAAATTTAATAATTTATTTTAGTTATCTAATAAATGTCAAAACATGAACTGTATTACCGTAAATTTGATCACTAATAAAAGTATCGTAATTTAGTAAGCCCAGTTGAGCTAAGAACTTGTATTCAGAATACACACACAAAAATGTATTGGAACCAACTTAAAAACTAATGCTTTATCATGTGTATTATTTAGAGATGTTCATTACGTGAAATCATTACATTATATCCAAAGAACTATTTATACAAATTCTTGTTGATTATGTGGAAACCAGGCCCCGAGATAATGAAACCTTTTGAATATGATTTCATGCTCAAGCTCAGATTTTATATGGGGATTTGTGAACAAAACCTTCAAGTTGATCTTGAGCATGAAATCCTACTCAGAAAAGTTTTGCAATTTCGAGCCCAGTTTTTCTTACCATCTCCCTCCCACTTTTTATGCTGAAAGACAAAATAATAAAATTATTCAAAGGAAGTTCAAATGAATATTCAAAATGAAAGTATTGAATCTACCATTTAATTGAATATTGAAAAAGAAAGTACCGGTATTGAATCTACCATTTACTTATCATGTTTAATTTTCATATTAATATCATGAATTATTTGTTAATCGGCTGTTCTAGGTTTCATTATGAATTTTATGTTCACCATATTTACACCTAATGTTAATTGTTTTCGTTGGCAAACAAAATTTCAGAGACTTTCATATGAAGTCGCGTCAAAAGTTCTTTAACCCTCTCCATGCTGGAGGCAACCAGAGATGCCCAAATAAAGCTGTGTCTGTGTCTAATACAGCAGGGAGAGGGTTAATGAGTCCCATTCTGATTACCTTCTTCTTGGAGAGTTTGCACCAAACCACGCTGAAGTAATTCTTCGTAGTGGTGTCCGGCGGTGGCACAGGTAGTACAGTTTCTGTTTCGAGCAAAAGTATCGTCATGATACACAGATACCGTACATGCTGTATAGTTTAGCATGCAGTAATATAAAAGAATAAAATTTTAAATGGCAATTTTTACATTTGAACCCGACCCGCTTGCAATGAAATTTGCCATTGTTGAATTTCAATATCACCTGTAAATGTCAAAACACCATATATTTATCTTCTAAATACACCTACTTGAAGGGGCTGCAGGAGGCCTTGATATCAAGCGAGACCCAGTGACATTCTCCCTATTTGCAATACGTCCCAGGGGTGATCTGAACCCAGTAACGCCAGGTTTCTCGACTTGGGGAGAAACAAGTTTATCTGTCGGCGGCCCAGATCTGGACGTTGGTAAGCCCTGTGCAGAGTCCTGTGTTTCACCTCGAGGCGACGTTCCAGACGTGGGTACGTCCTGTGCAGAGTCCTGTGTTTCACCTCGAGGCGACATTCCAGATTTGGGTATGCCCTGTGCAGAGTCCTGTGTTTCACCTCGAGGCGACGTTCCAGATTTGGGTATACTCTGTACAGAGTCCTGTGTTTGAGGTGTGAAGTTGTGGGTGACTTGTTGTGACGTCGTAACGGAATCTTCCGCATGTTTGAGGAGACATGGCGGAGATCTATAGGGCACGGAAAACTTTGGTCTCTTGGAAGCGTTCAGCTGACTCGGGGCGGCCGATCGCCTCATTGTGTCATGTGAGAAGTTATCCCCATGTTATTCTAATAATATGTGTGCATTTCATTAACCTTCTTGCAGTTCAAGACAGTTGCCCAATATACATGATATAGAAGTGATTCTATTTAATCTCGCAGAGACAGGGTTAAATACTTCTCCAATGAGATCTCTATCTGAAACACACAAAATAATAATAATTATTATTATAATAGTAATAATATTGCTGCATAATTATGTAGTGCCACAGAAATCAGTATTGGTGCGAGATGTATGCGTATGGCAATTAAAACATTAACGTACAATCATAGTGTCGTTAATTCTTCACTTTATGAATTCAGTTACCAGTATATAAATTAGATACCCGGTAATAACAATTAAAAGTTTACTATTTTGAAGTGTGAAAAGAACTATGAATGAATGAATTATTGTTTTATGTCACAGCAGGAATCTTTCACCTATAGGTGACGAATAGAACTATGATTGCAGCACGTACAATATTAGGCTATGTGACAATAGCGTGCTGTTGCTCCAACTATCGATCTCTATTCCTAGTGGTTATGCACAATAACAAAAAAATCTTGGATTATGTATTAGTAGAAAATACAAACTAAAATGAAAATTGAAAATTATAAAACTGATCAAGATGCATGCATTATATTTTTACATTCACATTGTTCAATTTAATGAGCACGAATTTTGCGCACTTTTCGCTTGGGTGTTTATCTTAGTCATGTTAATTATGTTAGTACTTTATGTGTATGCATTCTATCATTTATTCAGGAATGAGTAAATATAAATTCGTTTTTCGCGCCATATTTTAGGTCAAATCTCTGAGCAGACGACGTAAACATTCCATATCACATTATTTGTCTCGACTGATTAATGTCATTTGCATAAACGACGAATCAAACGCACTTTTGCTGTGTTTGCTCAATTAAATAGAAGTTTTTACAACTCGATGACCTCGGTGAATAGTTGCAACACTAAAAACAGCTGATCAACAAAACGATGGACAGTTTACGAAAACAAACTAGAGTTATTACCCCTTACTTGTTCTCTTGTTTCTGGAAAGCACATACATTTTTGTTTCAACCTATTACGCACTCAGCGAGCTTTTATGTATCCACCGTTTTAATAAACAAATACGGCTAATATCAACTATTGTATCTATCCTAACATATTTGTTTTCCAGAGAGTGAAAACATGAATTTTGAGAAAACATACCATATTGTAAATGAAGTTAAATACGGATTTATACTTACCGTATTCGATGGGTTGGCCCGGACCGTCCGCCTTTTAACACGCACCGACTTGTGCTTGCATGTACCTCCGATTTCACGAAGTTTTGACAATGTTTTCTACGTGCTCTCATAAAACTGCCACCAAATCAGATGAACTAACTATGTTCATGAATTAGTGTGTAAATTGTGAGCCTAGGATGTAGTGCTTTACACTTGATCCTGTTGATAGATGAACTCGTCGACATTTTGACAGCCTTTTGAATAATGGCGCGCTGGAAAGGAAATGTAGAAAACTTGACAAAGTCCCTCGTAACGCAGCTAACTGGATTCGAGGACGAAGATGACAACTTTCGACTATGTTTGCAATTTGCAAAGTCTAATTTCAAATACCATCGCTTCCTGGATGTTGACAGTCACAAAGTAGGCAGAGCTTTGAATGGAATACAGACAAAATTTGAGGTTCATTCACAAACAGAGAAAGCCAAGGCCTTCAATGAACTGACTGAAGATTTCCTTGCCAGTGAGGTTTTCGAAAACCGAGACTATGGCAAAACTGACACCCATTATCGGGTTCTGTATCTGCTGTTCCTTCTTGCCGATAAACCCCTAATCACCGATTACAAAAAGGTTGTACCAGATCTGCAGCAGGAGCCTGTGGATGATTTTGATTGGACGGGATATTTATTGGACGGTGAGTCAGTTTTTCAAGGCTCGTATGCAGAATCGCCCATACCTTTTGAAGACCTCTCAGATGAGGATGAAGAAGATGAATCTCCACAGAATGTCTCCATTCAGCAGCCATCATCTGTCGTTGCAATGCAAGAAGACTCGTCGTTGCTTGTTACATGCGAGTCCGAGAGTCCTCTGCAAGACAAAGGGTCCGATTGGCTGACAAAGAACCTGGTTGTTCAATACTGGAAGGGCCATAGCAAAGAATTGGACACCATCGGAAACCACAGTTCCTCCAATCTGTCGAGAGACTGGGAGAAATATCAGATGCAGACAAATCCGTTATATGGTGAACGTGAACAAGTGTTTGTAATGGAAGCCCAAGTAATCCGAGAAGTGTTGTGGATGATGTCCGGGATATCCAAACTGTTCATATTCCGCTACAACGGGTCGCGGTTTTATCTCCGGGATGACCTGCGGATATCACATCTTACAAATGCGGTTGTGGAGAGTTTTGTCCAGCCTTTCTGTCGTCACGGGGCACAGGTGCATGCCTTACATGTCTTTGTCCAGGAAATTGTGTCTCAAAGTTGTCAGTTTGATGGCCTTTCCTCCGTACCAATGACATACCAGGCCTTCACGAAAACATTATCCAAGTTCTTGCAAGACCTGAAGCAGCACCTGTCTGACCTTGAGAAAAGAATGATCAAGAACGAGGAACCGATAACCCTGTCTTCGCTGGCTGTTGATCTGAAGGAATGGATGATGAAGGTGGATCTCGTTCACTCGGTTTACGTCAGTGGGGTTGCAGGAGCATCAGGATTACCAACAAACAGTCTGAAGGCATCTCACCTGCTGAGTGTCTTGTACAACACTGTTCTGGAGTGCGACTCTCTGGGCGACTTCACACCAGATATGCTGTCACTTCTTCTACCTATGTGGATCCAGACCTCGCAGCCGTGTTTGCAAATGATTGGTGACTGGATAAACACTGGACAACTTCGGGATCCCATGAATGAGTTTGTCGTCCAAAGGAACAAGAATGTGAACACCACGGATGACAATTTCTGGGAGAACGCTTTCGTCCTTCACATGCCAAAGACTTCTGCCAATTCCAGCATGCTGAGCATGACCGTTGCTCAATTTCCTGAAGATGAGCAGGTTTCCATGGCAACGTCATGGGCTCCGAAGTTCCTGCAGCCTCTCATCAAAGACATCGTCCTGACGGGAAAATCAATGGAGGTGTTGGAACAGCTCGGACATCTCTCACAAGTTGTTGACAGCTGCCAAGTGGAGTCTCTGTATGACACATTCATCGGTAACCTTGAAGAAAAGCTTGGAACGAAGGAATCGCCATCTCCTGAGGCTGATCGTCACAGTTCTAAACCAACAAATGTCCCATTGTCAGTTTTCTCTGAACAAATAGATTTGCAGATGCGAGTGAAAGGCCTGTACGATCCACTTCTCAGAATCAACTTTGAAGCAGTGTTCAGTGAAATATCCGTTGCACACACAGAATCAGACAAGGAGAAAGAATTGAAAATATTTAATGGTTTCAATACTGACAGTGTGCAGCCCGTGGAGGTACTTCTGAAGAATTGTCTTTATCCTATTGTGAGGGAGCAGTACTTGCACATCTGTGTAGAACTGGTGCAGGTCCTCAAGGAGAAGTACCACCTCCTGGACTTCCTGTCGGCCATGAGGAGCTTCTTCTTGATGGAGGCTGGCGACACAATGTACGATTTCTGCACAGAGATCTTTGACAGAATGAAGAGCATGGAACCGTGGAGAGACGCTTCTCTTCTGAACCTGATCCTTCATGAGGCACTATACAAACACTGTCCCGAAGAAGCCAGCAGGCTGAGCGTGGTCGTGGAAACGCAGAATGCAAAGGAGCGATTTCCTATCAGCGTCACGGACTGCATCAAGTTGTCCTACGCGGTCCCGTGGCCGGTGGACTTGGTGATCGGCTCCCGCAGTCAGGACATCTACAACCAGGTCTTCTCCTTCCTGCTGCAGGTGAAGCGAGTCAAGTACTGTGTGGAGCAGCTGACATACGTCGACCTGCAGAAGGAAGACATCCTGAGGAGCATGTACACCCAGCTGGAGGAGGAGGAGCAACAGCAGCAGCAGGACCTGACCAGGAACTCCCGCATCCACCGCATGCAGCTGCTGCGCTTCCGCCTACTGTACTTCGTCAACAGCCTCCACAACCACCTCATGACCAGGATCCTTCACAGCACGGGGCTGGAGTTCAAGAAGGACATCGCCGACAGCGTGGACCTGGATCAGGTGATCGCCGCTCACACCGCGTACATCGGGAAGATCCACGAGCGCTGTCTCCTCCATCACAAGGTCAGCTTCCTCAAGGAGGCGGTCCTCAAGGTCCTCAACCTGGCCATCGCGTTCTGCGGGATCTGGGACCAAGGCGCGGACGAGATCACCATGAAGATGGTGGGAGACATGGAACAGGAGCTGACCAGGTGCATCCAGTTCCTGGCTTCATTCCTCAACAACGTCGTCAAACGTGGATCCTTTCCGCACTTGGAATCATTAGCTTTTTCACTGGTGACGTCATTGGAATACAAAATGAAGTAATCGAGACTGTAGTCATCATGGTTAAGCCTGACCCATTGAAACATGTCTGTGAATCTGGTAATGGTATGGATTGTTGTGTGACGAAACATTTTTGTTCCAAACATTGAGAATGCCAATAACAAATATTCGTGTGTATCTGATAACACTTGTTAAATATAAATAAAATGCTGAATTTATTTTCTCGTTCAACTTGATATTTATTTATTTAAAAACATTTTTTTATTGGGGTTTAGGGTCGCTTTCAAGATTCTTTCACTTATATCACAGTATCGATACTGTTATCTACATGTATTTATAATAACATGATAACTTGAGATTTGATTTGTGAGGTTGGTGTTGAATTCAAACCCATCCCCGAGACCTAGGATCAATGTTTGTGATTGTTACCTTGCTAACTTTTAGTAGCGGTATCTGTAGTACATTGTCCAGTTATCATCCATTATTCGTTAGTACCATCCAGCAAATGTGACATTCAAGACACACACACCAACACATGCACACAAATGCATTGCAAAAAAAAACATACAAAGTTTTCCTCATCAGATTATTATTTATAATAAAGACATAATCATGGTCATTGTTGTTCTTACACACGTACAGATAACAATACTTTCTCAAACATTTCTTAGACGGGGCCCCTCTGCAGCTGTACAAAAGTGCAAGGTTCAGTGATTTGTATTTATGTTTATTTACATTGAAACTGATCAGCATGGATAGTTATGGATACAGTTCATACCTTACTTTGTAAAAAAATACTATTCTGGTATACTTTAGTGCTATATTTCTATCATGTTTATTTGAGCTCGTTCTATAACAGACTAAAACAAGGGTATTGTTTCACTCTCGTCACCAAAATACACTGCTTCTTAGTTAATAAATACTAATTTCATATACATGTATGAAAATAATAAATATTGGAAGATATCTAATGAACAGTGAAAGGTGAAGTATCATTTGTTTAGACAATGCATTCGTACATACAGCTTGACAATAGGTTAACTGGTTGTGGCTGTCTGCCTTTGAAATTACATTCGTGTCACGTTCTCAAACGATAGCAATACATGTTAAATATTTGTATTTTGCTATTATTTGTGTCAGGTTTGGTTCGGTCCGGTAATAAGTTTATGCGCAGCGCATCAATCAAAACCAGTTTAAGCAAATGCGTGATGACTTGACTGAAAATGGAAATGATGTAACGCGAAAACAACACGCAAAGATCACAGATAGTTCCTACTGACTACGAGTAGTGTTTGGAGATAAATTCCATCTGCTAGTTTGATGCAATTATAGAAAACTACAATGCACTTTATGAGGCAGTTGTCACTTGTGCCAAATGTGGAATTATTTAAGAAAGACCTTGGAAATTAATAACGAGCCGATGGCCAAATCAACATTTCTTTGGAGTAGGAACTTAGTAAATTTGTTTTCATCATGTTCAGCATGTTAGTTCAAACTGCAAAACTTATTCCGATATCAAGATACTGCACACGGGTTTCTTCGGTAGTGTACAATGGGATAATAAACGCAGATTGTGTGTGAGTAATCGATTTGGCCTTGGCCTGTTCCATAAGCAGCTGATAAGGTGCTTTGACGCCTATGCAGTAGATGCGGCAATAAAATCATATTTAAAGCAAATATAAATATTGATAGAGTAACTGTTGTTTTCTTCCTCCTCTTCTTCTTTTTTGTTGTTGTTGTATACATACATATTCTGCTGATTAATATGTGAAAAAGTGAAATATTCAAATAAATGGGTGTTATTTCTTTTTTTTCCATTTTCCAGAACTTTGAGAAGAAACACTTCCTTTTTGCGATCTCACATTTGTAGAATGGCATCTTCATCCAGCAACCACAGAAACCGACTAGCTGACGAGAAATCCCCATATCTTCTCCAGCATGCAACTAATCCAGTGGACTGGTGAATAGTTTTATTTTTCCATATGTTACATAACTATTTGAAAACAGCTGCGGTAGCCGAAAAAGTAACATTTCCGATCATCAGGTCATTTGAATATTGATTTCAGCTGTAATTATAATTGAACTACCAGTAATTATAATTTAGCAAGCTAAACTGAATTATATATATTGAAAATCAGATTTTTTTTCAGTTCATTGGCAAGAAACTGCCCGATTTAAGAATGAAATAATTAATAGATTTTAAAATGTCATGGTATCAGTTGATAACAAAGAGATGAATTTAAGTTAAATATCTGCTCTAAATTTGAAGGTATCCATGGGGACAAGAAGCATTTGACAAGGCTAAGAAGGAGAACAAGTTGATATTCCTCTCCGTGGGGTACTCCACGTGTCATTGGTGTCATGTCATGGAGCGCGAATCCTTCGAAGACGAAGACATCGGACAATATCTGAACGAGCATTTCGTCAGCATCAAGGTGGACCGCGAGGAACGTCCAGATGTCGACAAAGTGTACATGACCTTCATACAGGTCAGTCAAGATTAGTAGACAATTAAAAGTCTTGCCGTACGTCTTTTTTAGATTAGAAATCAATATTTACACTTTTTGTTTTGATCGTAATCGTAACTTTCAATCTTTATGTACAGAAATTAAATGCCAGGTGTGAGTAAAATGTTTATTGTCTTTAACTTGATTATATGTGTAAGTCATTGTTTTGTCTTCAAGATTAGGAAATAACACATAAATCAGTGAAATGCAGTGAATAATTATAATAGGACATAGATGGGTACGTCAGATTACAGACCCAAAGGTTCGAGTCCCATGAGTTGCTATGGTTACTGGTGATTTCAGGCGACAGGTGGAGGTGGTGGGTGGCCAATGAGTGTTTGGATTACACCGGAACTCAAGCCAATCGTTGGCGGGACATATTTCCCACCCCAGGACAACTACGACAGACCAGGCTTCAAATCTGTGTTGCAGAATATTGTCGAAAAGGTAGATAGTCTTAAATGTTGAATGTGTCTCTCTGGTATATCTTGACAATGCTATCTTGTATGTAATGACATTTTTTGTCATAAAATAATATTTTTTTGGTGTCCAAGTAATTCCCAGTATATATTTAATTTAAAGATATTTTATTTATTTCAGTGGAAGGACAATAAGTCCACTTTGGAAGAGCAGAGCTATTTGATCTGGAACGCTCTAACTGAAGAAACAACCATGACGGACAAGGGAGGTAATCTGATGCCTGGACAACCTGCCATCCAGAAATGCTTCAGCATGTTGGACAAGTCATATGACGAAAACCTGGGAGGGTTTGGACATGCTCCAAAGTTTCCACAACCAGGTAACCTTAACCTTTGAAGTCTAGCAGTTACCATTACTGTATTATGTGTATGTGCTATTCTAATTTCTAATGAATGAATTAATAATATTAATGCTTTATGTCGCAGTGGGAATATGTGACCCATACTCGACAACATAATACAGGCTTTTTATATTATATTAAATGGCTATATTTGTAGTTTCTAAAAATTAATGTTTGAATTTGCATTTATTTTCTTTTTCAGTGAATTTTAACTTTTTATTCCGTTATTACGGAACTCATCGTACGAGTGATGAAGGAAAACAAGCTCTGGAGATGTGTCGGTTCACCCTGAGAATGATGGCCAAGGGAGGCATGAATGATCAAGTGGCTCAGGTAACTGACAAAGGAACAAATCACAGTCCACGGGTAGCGGTCGTTGGCATCATGGACAAATTACAGTCAATTGGAAACGTCCACGTAATAGACGAACTGTGCAATTTCAAGACTAAAAACTCACTTCTTAGCATGTTTAGTGAAGTGTATGGATGCTCCTTGTTCAGCCATTTACCAAAAGTGTATTTGAGCAGTTATTCTGGATATTTGCAATGTATAAATGTGTATATTTTAATAACAATAATAATAATAATAATGTGAACAAATAGCAGTCCATTGGTAACCTATTTATGAACAAATAGAAAATAATAACATGATCCACATTGCAGCCTAGTGTTGGGGTTAGCACAATAGTAGATTGTCTGACTTTGGAACTAAACGTCTCCAGTTCTATAACATCTAACCCTGCCCTGACTGATATTAATATCTACATGTGTACAAGTCGTCTTTTTACAACTCAGTTATCATCCTAGATGCTTTATAGTACTACCGTATTCACATTATTCCTGCAGGAAATTCCAACATTCTTTTGGTGAGTTTAGTTGACAGAGACAGTTTGTATTCTTCCAGGGTTTCCACCGCTATTCTACTGACATTGAGTGGCACGTGCCTCACTTTGAGAAAATGCTGTACGACCAGGGACAACTAGCTGTGGCCTATCTGGACGCGTATCAGGTGACTGAAATTTAACTTTGTAAATCGTGTAAATCGTTGAATGCAAGGTTCTCGATTGTGAGTCTACCAACTGAGCCAAAAGCGTGGTTCTTCCAGCCAGGACAAGTAGGAGCATCTTATTTCATAGGACTACAATTGCAAAAGCTGAAAATGTCCTATAGACTACAGCAGGGACTACAGCAACTTAGTTTAACTTTACCAATTTGCAATGCAATGTTGGTTTCAAGTTTTGATATTGTACAGGGATCGTTGCAAATGGGTGAAATATTCCCACAGCGATGTTAAACTCCACAGTCACTCATATTGTATAGAGCCAATAGGGGTTACGTGTATTGAGAGTTGTTTTGATTTTGTTCCGGAGGAGCACATAGAGTAAGTAGACAACAGCATTTATTTTGTGATTTTAGACAATGCTTTCCTTTTCAGGCGACGAGGGACGAATGTTTTGCAGATGTTGCCCGAGATATCTTCCAGTATGTGTCCAGAGACCTTAGCCATCCGGTCAGTATGTCACGCTGACCTAGACATAAAGTCACACTGACCCAGACATAAAGTCACGCTGACCCAGACATAAAGTCACACTGACCCAGACATAAAGTCACGCTGACCCAGACATAAAGTCACACTGACCCAGACATAAAGT
>JAVCKZ010078927.1:0-12909 GCA_034780755.1 Lepetodrilus elevatus
CACACACACACACACACACACACACACACACACACACACACATACACACACACACACACACACACACAGACACACACGTCTCTCAGACGTCAGTGGCATGAGTGGGGCATTCCTTTGCGCTCGTGGGAGCAGGACATTAATTAATGAGGTGTATGATCACCGTTTAATCAATACTAATATTCTGCCAACATGAAGGTAAATACTAGCGCAGAGTCTGCCCCCATGGGACCCAACAATGCTGTACTGATTAGAGATGGCTTTAACATGGGGACATGGGTGTTGTTGAGAACTAACACGGCCCTACTGCTAGACCGTATTTAAGTACCATCGCACACAGCTCGAATACTGCGGCTTGTTATGGAATTAATTTAGTTAAATTGTTTTACAGTCAGGGGCTACATCAGTTTTGCATTTATAAATCGGTTGGAACAGCAGTTTTCTCAATGACACGGTTGTCATTTATTAGCGTTAATAACGGCACAATGGTTTATCGTAATACAACAACCTTCGTGGCCAGAATAGCCTACTCGCTTTTATGGTGGTTCATGAACAAAAGGTGTGTCTAGTAGTTGTTAATATTACTAATAATAATAAGTTCGGTTTATGCAACTACAACTTGCCTATTAAAAGTTATGACCAAATATAAGAGATATGGTGCCAATTGGCCGCCATTTTGGAAGAAATGGCGCCAAAACGGGTTTAGCTGTGGAACTCAAATGTCCTGGACAGTAACAGTCCATCACATTTTCCTCATGCAGACAACACCTTGGGCTAACTGAAAAACATATAGTAGTGGCGACTTGCCCTCAATTTTGGTAGTCAAACCTCAAAGTTTGAGGCTGGGCTCATGGACTACTACCTCCGCTGTACAGCTCTTTCGCGTTGATCACGTGACTACACAATATTGAATATATCACTTGTTTATATTTGTTCGTCAGCCATAATGTCCTTTCATGTAGTTATGGCGTAGCACAATTTCCATCAATCTCTACAGCATTTTATGTTTTTTACACGATGTACAAAAATATCGCTCTATTAGTTTGTCATTGAAATCGCTTCAAAATGTCCCAAATACATCATTAGGCAAAACAAATGGGTGTGCTTTTTATAATACGTGATACAATTTTTTACTATCCATGCATGCATTAGGTATGGTTTATATATTAGTAAACACCAATTTAAAATTAAATACTTTCACCAGAAGATTACGCACCCCGTCCTGTTTTATGGGGCGATAATAGGACCTGCCAGTGGCATAAAAAGGCCTATTTTCACCCTGTGTTCTTCTGTTACTCGCGCTATAACCGAACTGGCGCAGATAACTTTGAATATACCATAAGGTCACACTATAGCTATACATGTGCCATAGTAAGTATAATGAAGAAAAATATCCAGGAAAACGTTCATGTTTCAGGCGATAAAATTATAGGCCCGTAACCAGTATATTATTATTAGTTTACTAGATGATCAAGCACAATTAGTAACATCTGCTGGAGCGTCTACTGCACAATGCAGCTTATTATATGATAATACGATAATATTACTTGCATACAATTAGCAAGTCGCAAAATAAAAACTATTTATAAAACTAGTTTACTATTAAACATAGTTACAGTCAAATATTAGTATTTAGTAGTGATGCACTAATATGCCAACATTTTGTCACAGAAATGGATTTTCATATTAATAATAAAGTGATTACATAGCGACATGTTCAAAATATGCTTGTGTTATTGTTGTTGGCAACAGATTGTCGAGCATATATTAGTAATTATCAGAAGTGTTTCAAATTTGAGATTGCTAAAATCAGATATTTTTCTTGAATTGAAAACTTAATATTTGTTCATATATTTGTCATATTTTTAATTTTTTATTTTTACTACTAGTCTAGTATTTCTTTTTACATTGGTGTGTAAAGTCGCTTTCTAGAAACTTTCACTAATATCACGACTTTTACAGTAACTTAGAGCACAGGGGTTCGGTGATAGAATAGTATTTTTATATTATTTTATATTTTTTTATATTATAATATTATTATTTTAATTTTAAAACTAAATAAAATTAAAGGCATAATATCACATATATTTATGGTTGTTTTGGATTAGTTCTTGCTATAACTGCAAAGTACATTCACTTGACATACATAAAATCATGTTTGTACTTCCAAAATGCTTTCCACCGTTGTGTGTTTGACAAATCTTCACTGCAACCCTTCTGCGACTCTTAAGGCCATTATAGACTAGTATATAGGCAACTTTTATCGCCGCAACAGTGTTGCTGCGATATTTGTTGCCTAGTGTATAGTGAAAAATCGCTTGTCTGCCATGTGTTGCTACGACGAAAAAGAGATCGCCTTGAATAGGAACATGTTCTATTCCGTATGACAAGTCTCCTCAAAATAGTGTATGACTGCACGTGCAAATACATGTTTTTACCCTAGGGTGATGGCATTAGCCAATGACCAAACATTCATGATCATACGAATGCCCTAATTGGTTAATGTCATCACCCTAGGGTTGACCCTTGACCCCGTCGCCCGAAACAATCAAATGGTCGCCCATAATATATAGCAAAATGTTGCGGAGACAAAAGTTGCCGCAACTTATGGAAACATTGTTGCGGCGATAAAAGTTGCCTAGTCTATAATGGCCTTTACATGCGTCAGAAATTATGTCTGTTTCTGGCCATCCCAGCAAGGGCGAGGGGACTATGTCCTAGAGTCCAAGAACAGGAAAGTGAAAAGGTGGATCCCTCCTGGCATCCCCACCACCAACATCTGGCGGAGGAGCTCCACCACCAACATCTGGCGGAGGAGCTGTTGGAAGTCTGGAGAGACTTGAACATGTATAACAAAAAGGGTTTACAAACTATATAGTACATCATTTTATTTTTATATTTTCAACATGCATTTACAAATATAGTTCCTTGTCAAACCTTTCTACATTCTCTTCCTGTGGGTGATAACCGCAAGGCATAGGGTTGTGCACTATTAACAAGCGATGAGTTATCTTTTTTTTAAATAGCAATCCACTAAAAAAAATACATGAAGTATTAATAGGACAGCTCTAATTTCCAGTGTGATGTAGCAACAAACATATATACAGTTTAGGCCATAAAATATGGCAGATGAGACATGTCTACAGGATACCATTACATTATAATTGTTCCTCCTGACAGCCGATCTACAAATTCACACCCCACCCACTCTGAACATCTTAAATCATTACTAGCATTATATATTATTTTACAGTGTGGACAAACGGTAATATTCTTCTTTTGACACATTCCCTTACAACCCTCCCGGCCCTCCCACAACTGGAAGCACAAGAGGTACTAGATTCTGCATCTAAACTATCCCCTTCTACTTCCACTTCCCCGATGCTACCGTCCACTTTGGCCCTCCCACTTAATTATACCGTAGAATCAGCTGAAGGCTGCAAATCCCCACACTCCCCCTCCACAGGTTCTTCATCAGAACACACTTTTTCTGTAGGTGTGTGTACTGATGAAGACTGGTGTGAAGATTTGAATGTGGAGATATGCGGCGGAGGGGTACAGACATTATCTTAGTTGTTGTCTTTGTACTTGTGTCCGACTGGCGTTGAATCTGAAAACGAAGCACATATTTATTAAAATATTATATAGCACAGGATAATAGGACAACAGATAAAATGATGCTGTGTTCACATTAATGAGCGAGTACTCACGAGATGATCGGGACATTCTTCAGATCTGTAATATGTCTCCCTTCCTTCGACCAAGGGCTTTATCAGTTAATGATTACGAGGATGTGCGCGTTCGTCAAAGTATGCAGTTCTTTGGCCTACAATGCAAATACAATGTGAATAATTATTGTAATTTTATATAGAAAATATATCATTGTATAATATATTTTAATTCGTTTTACCAGATTAAATTTACCATGACACAAACTGTAGATGAGACTGCTTTCTTCACTGTGAACGAAAAGTCTATCCAGCAAGAGATACTGGGTTGGCGACGGTGGTTGCGTCAATCTGGACATCTCCAACAACCACAACTACAAATAGCGCACACAGGACTAGATCCAGACCTCATCCTAGACGGGCAATTGATCGATTGCGTGCGCATCTGTCAAGAAAACCGATCTGTTTACGCCTTGGTCTCACTGTGGCGAATAGTTTGGGGAATTAATACGAATAAGGAAGAATGGATTCGCAAGCGAATGGTGGCGATATTTTGTTTTTAAAAATCGGGGTCCGCATTGGTTCTACCTCGAGTTAGAATTAATACGATGCGGTACGATGATATAATGTGCGAATCAATAAGAACTATAGACACGAACTGTTATTATGCAATACGATGCTATACGTTGCATTGCGATGACAATACGATGCATTAGGTAACACAGTCAAGAATGGAACTTGTAAGAAGTACAGTATTCCTTTCACATTAAAATAAATTAGAGATTAGATATCACATTGCTCTCAACCATCTTATCAATACTGTATTTTATCTGTAACCAAACTCCCAATATTAAAACTTCTTTACATAATCCTGCATTATCTTATGTCAAGTTTCAATTACGATATGCATATTGGAATCATAAATAATTGCTCAAGGAGAGAAATATGGTTTTAAGCAATACGTACATGTACAACTATATAGCAACGGAAGAATAGTTTAGAAGTGACCTGCGTTTGTTCCAGTAGTGAGACACCTACATACGACATGATGTAAAATACAACACTACACAAACTGTCAAGTGATACTGAAATTTACAGATGATGGTTATAATTAATTAAATACTATTGCCAGAACGTATATTCATTGAAAAATACCAAATATATTTTATTTTTTTAACTCTTTTTTTTTATGGTGAGGATAATGAATCCATAGTAGATCTAAACTAGTAACGACATTTATAATATCAAAATTTACAAAAATAAACATTTCATTCAGATAATATTATTGCTATGCATGTTGGATTGTACATACTTATTTAAAACAGTTATGAAGGAAACATGGTAATTATTTTAATTGAATATTGATGTTGATAATGTCCTAAGTATTAGTTCATGTATTTATGAATGATTTAGTTTGGTTGCCACACCTTAGTAATACATAACGGAATTTAAGAAAATATAATTACTTTATTACTAAAGACATGTAAACTGTATTGCGAATAGTATATGTTATGTATATGGGCTACGATGGATGCAAATCGGGAAAATAATAATTACTATATTGATATAGTTTTATTATTCATTCGAAAAGAAACTTGCGTATATAAGTTATATATTTTGTAATGGTACATAAGGATCCATCATTCTGAAATTCAATAATATTTATCTTTTTAGATGTGAAGTGCGCTATACATACTTTTAGCTTTTTCATTATTATTATTATTATTAGAAGTATCGCTATGTTATTACTACTACTACTACTACTGCTACTACTACTACTACTACTACTACTACTACTACTAGTACTACTACTACTACTACTACTAGCATTATATAGTGCAATAGCTGGTAGTACTTTACAAATGATTTTAGATAATTTAAACACACGTACTATTTGACGTTGTGCGAGAAGGGATGGTTACGGAACATAATGGATACAACATGCATGTTACTTTTAAAATTATACTTAATAACCTATAACACACTTATGTCTTTTTCATGATTAATAAGTAGCATATAGGGGCATTCTCGACTTCAAAGTCAATATACATACCGGTATGTATACAATAAGGGTGTAGTATTAAATTTGCTTTTAATAATATCAGCGCATTACTCAGCACACCATTTCTGGAACAAAAACATTGACAAAACTTAATTTGAAAAGGCTTTTATGGAATTCAAATTGACACACTTCGTTATTTTCCAGATAGGTGCCTAGAGTTTTGATACCAGATTGTATCATTGTTATGACATGTCGTCAGGCAAACCATTTTATTAATGTCTATAGCAATGTTCCATGGGGAGACGCAATTTTCGTTTATATTTAACGTATATTAACTCGCAGATCAAATATATGTTTTTTTAAATGAATTGTGGGCATTCACATACAGATATTAATATTTACATTATAAGTATGTACACCTCGACATAGACACACAGTTAACTGATTATTCTGGCAGCGAAGATAAAAGGAAATGTTGGCATTGCAAGGATGTTTGCATTCGTAGACAACATTGGCATATTCATACTACAGTAGTATGGTTTGCATAGGAACTAGTAAATGTATACAAAATACGTACATACGTACAACATTAATAGTAATACAAAACAGACACATACACTTTGTTATCCTTATTCGCATTATTAAATACACACACTAAGCACTATCAAAAGTTCAGCTTACTTATTTTCCATACGAGATGATACAGGTGAATGCATATTTTAATGCATGCAGGCGAATAGAAGACGTATAGTGGTATTCACGAATATGTAAGTCTCTGAACTCAACATTCTGATACTAGTATTTCAATAAATATATGTACGTACTGGCAAGTTGACGTATTTTGGATGCAATGGTTATGCAAGAAAAATAATGAAATATTTCCGCACGCGATTAACTATCAATATCAAAGATTTACATATGAACATAGATCAGACTTTTACTTAACAAGACAACGGTATCTGAAAATCAACCCATCGTTGCCATTTTGATATATTGATTACATTTTCCTGACTAAGGTCTTCACTGGTGGTCACGCTGTATATAATAAACCCCTACTGATGTAGCTAATGCATTTCCATATTGGTCATAGCCATAATCCAAAGATTTGTCAGGCTATACATACATAGCGTATTATCAGATTGACAGATTTAGGAGGCGATGTTGAAATTGGTTTATATGGTGACCCCGCCCCTTGACCATAGACGTAATTACTTCGGCCACCGGTCACTTGTGGTCAGCCTGTACTGACCAACACAGGTGGTCAAGGATGAGGGACACGTTGCTCGAACCTACCGTAGTTCTATGACACATACAATTGGAGCTTTAAAATTACGTTAAAAAATGTCTCACCACTTTAGAAATATAATTGAACATTGTGGCAATGGTATGTGGGTATTGTACAGGCAATCGTAGAAGGAGCATGTAAGGATGTTATCTCGTGTAACCGCAGGAGACTCCGAGTAATCGTATAGTGCGATTCAACAGTGGGACCTCATGACTAAAACAGTGACACCCATTTTTCGCTGTATGAGTTTAATTCCTGATTTTCTATTACAAGCATGTTCTCGGTATACCAGTGTCGGTGTAGAGACATTGTGTCCGTAATTACTATGGCGATATTTGCATATTAATCTACTGTCAACGCTGGGTCGATGTAGAGGGGAGGGAAACTGAATGGAGGTATTGGACAGTACAAATGTATATGGTCAACACAAGTAGCAGGTATTGACATGACCACAGGGTGACTTTGTTACACTCAGAAACGTTAATTGTGTATAGATTTGTTGTATGTATTTAGTGTCTATACATCGCCGTTAAGATGGAGTTTAAAATGGCTTTTGAGTGTCCATGTGGCATGATATTCGTATGCACTGAATGTGTAAATGTGTGGCATGATACATGTATACGTATATATGCACTGGATGTGTAAACGTATACCACATACAACTAGATTTGTGTTATAGAAGGTACTTTTAATGCTATTTGAATGTAGTTCAATGACACAACGAACATCTATTTAATAAAATGCATCTTAAGATAGACACATCTGAGGTTATTGCCGGTATTACATATACTAGTATGTAAAGATTTAATTAATTGCACGGTTCTACGATAGACTTCTTAAACCTGGAACTGACCAATGCTTGATCACGCTGTCTACGATACTCTACGTGTACAAAGGTCTCAAAATGTTACCGTAGTCACTGCTCTCTTCATGAACGCACTACAATACGAAAGAAAGAAAAGGTAAAGCAATATGACCAAATAAGAAGAAACTGAGATTTTGGACAAATTGATTAGAAGCACCAATTTGATGTAAACCAGAGTATCTTTTCTCGAAGCTCTCATATCTACTATGATACTATAGCGCTTTCGTAACTGCACGATCCCCATGTATTATAAATCGCTACGAGAGTCCTTGCATCTCGTATAGTAGATATACGAGCTTCGAGAAACGATACCCTGGACTGTTGTATGTTGTGGCAATACGAATGCACAGTCTTAAAGACCAATAGGACCTAGAGATACGTATGCTATGGCAACCATCTGTAGTCTATATACAATACGAGCATTCCTACGGTAGAAGTATGACGCACCAACCCATCACACTAGTTAGCTGTCCCCACAGTGACACGCATGCCAACTGCAATAAGAAGTGCATACCAACTGCAGAAAGGCCAAGTGCAAGACGACACCAATAGCAACTGCAATAAGATACACATGCCAACTGCAATAGAACACATAGACAAAGTACCATAAGACAGGATAGGTTTTCTGTACTGGAACAAGACACGGACAACAGACTCTGAACATGGCGGTACCACACAAGTAGAAAGAAGTGAACCTTCAAACAGTTGGTAGAAGTTTCTCCAACGGTTAAAAAGGAGATAAGACAATACTAGATACATTCCAATATGACAATACTAAATCAATTTGAATTCATATTTGGAGAAAACAATTTCATAATAGTTGGTAGAAGTTTCTCCAGCAGTTAAACAAATATAGAAGACAGTACTACATACATTCCAATGTGACAATACTAAATCAATTTTAATTCGGGGAAACCAATTTCATAGAAATTTCAGAAGATTTTCCTGGTTTGACGTAATTTGTCGGTTACTTTTATTAAGAATCTAGTCATATAATCGATTACATATCTGTAGAATCCATCATGTAGTTGACAGGACAAGCATCAGCGTTTGTCGATTATACTCCACATGAAGCTTACTGACTGAGGACAATGATAACATGTAACAATGCTAACAGTCTGAATCTGACACGATGTCCTAACGACGTTGTAGGTGTATCTGGAAGTAGTGCATAACTTTGTGTTAAGAGTCAGAGCTTCAAACACTCCTCGCCACGGTCAGACGGATTTACGCGCCGTGTAATCGTATTATCACGTGCTGGACGAGACGGTAGGTGATCATTAACCAATCAAATCGTTACAAACCATTTGCTGCGAGACCCAAAAAGCCAAGCTTTGATTACTCGTTAATAATGTTCTCTTCAGACACAACTTGTGCATTGCCTTCCTTGCAAAGAGCAACATAAGCATTGCAACGGAATACCAGCTGCAGTTCCCCCGGATGCGAGGGGGTGTAAACATAAAATGCTCCATTTCTTACCATTTACGATCTCCTACGGGGACGGCGGTAGTAAATGCGAGCTTCATGAAGTCCAAACCTATTAAATACTGTTCCCTTTTCTCTCACAGACCACTTGGAACTATACAACACGCATGACGCAATGCTGAGGTCACATGACGCGATGCCAATGCTACCGTGTTGGCCATGACATCTAGGATTGTCATGTCATGTCATGTCATGAGCATGTTCATGTATTGAAAGAGTTGTATACTGTATATTACGTATTGCCAAATACACTGACACATACAGAACGCATGGACAAGTATACTGTATAGCAATAACTAATCAATTAAAAACAAACTATAATGACTAATTTAAGCATGCACAGTATTGGTTAATTGCTTGAAATTATTATATCTTCATTTTTCGGTTTAGGCGCTCAGCCTAAATTCTTTGACGGGATCTGTTGAAATATTTGTACTTGATTTAGAATTGTTACCCACCCTTTGTTAAAGGTCTTAACGTGGTGTAGAACAAGAACACTTAAGGTAATTCTCTAAAAGAGTGATGACATTGTACACGAATACTCTCATACAGCCTATGGACTATAGGACGGAATGACTTTTTCAATGACTATCGTATAGTAGTCGAAATATAAATAAGGTACATGTATTTAGAAAGGTATCCCGTTTGCGTCATTGTGAAAGAACGTGACATAATGGTTAGATGTATGTTGTTTTGTTCATGGCAGCTATACTCTCTTTACATAATTTCGAACGGACTTTAGATCCTGATATCACTAGTGTTTCTTTAGAAAAGGCTGTCATACAGAACGTATTTTTGAAAAGGACGAACGTACACATATATTTACATTTAGCTGTAGCCTACACCAGTTGGTGTCTAATGCAATTCCGCCTACACGATAACTAAACAGGCAATGAACTACAAGACAGTTTGCAATCTAAGGGAAGCAACTCCTAGTAATCACAGAATACTCTGACGACGAGGCATACGTATACTTATTATACCAAGATATTTAGGATTATTTACAGAATTACTAACAACCTAGAATGTAACTATGGCTACGCGACGTATATATGTTACAGTGAATGTATATAATCATGGAATATGTATATTCCCTGAAAATGTCAGTGAATCTGTATAATATCTGATTAGGCCAGATAATATAAAAAGGCAATATTTGTATACACATTCACTGAAATCGTGTTTCATCTAAGAAGTGACTAAAACGACATGTAGATAAAGATAGATGGATATTGTATGTAAGTGCCACTTTGTTTTAAAAAATGCATACACACACATACATAAATCCGACACAAAAACAGTGAATCTGTATATTATCTGGCCTAATCAGATTATACAGATTCACTTAAATGTTCAGGGAATATACATATTCCCTGATTATACACATCAACTGTAACATATATACGTACTGGAAATATTAGTGTGATATTCACACAACTGAAATTATATTCAAACTCGTAATACATTCATTACATACACCATTACGATGTATACATGCACATAATTATTTCGCACTATTTAACCTTGTTACGATGGCCATCATTTACACGAACTAATGAACATATTCGGACAATACATATTAATTAATATATCCGGTATACTAACATAGTATACTCAGAATCGACCTTTGATAACTCGTATCTACATGTCCTCATAACGTCTACATATCACGAATTGTTAGTTTACGGAAAGATTAAACTGAACATGTGCGCATAGTGTTGCAGCAGTACATGCAGACCGAGTATCTTCCACTGTGGTAAAGCATACATATTAGAATAACATTATTTTGGAATAGATTTTTCTTTACTGCGACGATTGATTAATTTGAAATATAGAATACAGAATGCACACAACTGATTTTTTTTAGGACAAATATGGCTGGAATACGAAGACAAATATTACAAATACATAGCTTGCATGTTTTCAGTTATTTTCTAAAGTCATTGTAATTGTGCAAAACTGTACCAAATCTAGCATTTGCCCCACGATTTCATCTCATGTTCCCCCACGATTTCATCTGAAAGCGGTCCCCACTTTAAAAAAAATACCGGATCAACCAGGTTTACATTCTAACAGGAGTGCACTTTTAGAACTATCGTGACTAACATTTGCTTGTACTGATATCACGAGCTAATCTCAGTGATGACTTGTCCCAACCACCGTTTTACATTTAAGGCCTACATCAACGGAAACCTAACAAGTTGTTTAGTAGAATTACAATTTAATGAAATTTACGATTTTCTATAACATTCATCGAATTTGAAGCTCACGGCGGAAGTCCTTAGCTTGTCCATGATTGGAAAGACTCTTTCTGAAGCTCAAGAGAAGGTTCCAATGTATTTACTCACAGTACATCGTGAACGCCAACAAGCTAGTTGCATTAATTCTACGCTAAACCAGACGTTACAGGAGACAATCTATTTAATTATGTACTCAATTAATACCCACAAAAGGACTAATTACTGTGTGGATACTACAACCCGGCCGCTAAGCGAGCAGCGAGTACATACGCTTCAGGTAACGTCAATTAAAGGTGATCAACTCTGTGTGACAAAGACAGCGAGTTGTTCCCCTTTGCTAACTGGGGAACGGCTGCGGTTGCATGGAAGTGATAATCCCTTCCCAGAGGCGACTTTGTGCATGGTAATCCCATAAACAAATGCCAGGCAGGTAGACTCTGCTTCAACTGTTTGACAGGCAAACATCAGATAGCACGCGAGAATCTCACCTATGCTGCCTAGCCCCGTACCCAGATACTGTAGTAAAGGGCAGCCATGCTAGAGCGACCATGTTCTGTACATTCCAAGGTACAAATCTCTCTGGCAGAAATTCCAGATGGAAGAAAATGAAAATGTCGCCGTAGGCAGGTGGACGATAAAGCCAGATAGAATGCAAGCAGCGCGGTGCACATTCCAAAGGGAGATAACCACCAATGTGACAGGGTGAGGAGGTGCATGCTAAGTTGTAGAGAACATTGTATGTAGTAGGAAAAGTCCGAAATACCCATCGATAGATATTCTTGATGAATATTAGTCATATCGTGAAGGGAAAAGTGGCATAAGGACCTCGACCAAAGGTAAGTTATTATTGCTTCAAAAATCTTCCTGGAAGCAATAAAGTCTATAGCATGTTGTCCGAGGAAATATGAACTATACCGTAGCCTACTGCCTAGTTTATAAATATTATATTACTAGTCGCGTATTAGTGAAATAATCTAGAAAATGACTCTAAGCAACAATTTTTAAAAAAAGAAAGAAAGAAAGGAAGTTATTTTATTCACTTGTTTACGGATCCGCCGACCCGAATTTTCACACTTAATTATTTTTGTTATATTCTGCCTAAAGTTTATGTCTATTAGTGTTTATACAATTATAATAATACATAGTGATGGAACAAGTTATATAATAATTGGGCGAACACAATCCGACAGGCAATGGTTGATATAAACCTACTATTTTAACCTACTGGTAAATTAATATTTAAACCAAAGGTCTAATTTATGACAAGCAGTTTTTTGAAACCTGAACAATGTATATATACACCTGGCAAAAAGTTAAGCGCCCCCGTATATTTCACAATGACTTGCGTTGAAAGCCTGATATTCATA
>JAVCKZ010078938.1:0-26469 GCA_034780755.1 Lepetodrilus elevatus
AAGAAATTGATTATAACAATAACTCAATTATTATTTTTGGGGACAAGTGACTGAATTTGCTGTGCTGGGTCACATATTTGTAATTTAAGAAAATTATATTTTGTATTATATTTATTCTGTGTTTTAAATTTGGAATGAACATCAGTGGTTAAAATTTCATGATTTCAATATTTGTAGTGTTCTGAATTAAATATTAATGATTTTATTTGTTTCTAGTCTACCAGATGTCATTCTTGAATGAACATGGTCTATAATTAAGAAATTTTGAACTACGGGTTTCAGACAAGATGCAAATATGGGACAGTTGGTGTGGGTGCACTATCCAATGCCTTTACCCATCGCACAATCATTAACCCTCTCCATGCTGAAGGCAACTGGAGATGCCATAAAGAGCTGAGTCTATGCCTAATCCAGCAGAGAGAGGGTTAAACTGGCACCACCTCACACCCTCCTACCACACACAACTGTTAGACAAGCCCCCACCCACCACCTCCGACACCCACCTTCCACCCACATGCTCTCCACAGAACTACAGTGCTCCCTCGATTTAACGCCCTTCGATGAACCGCGGATTCGGATACAACTCGGGGTATTCGTTGATATAACGCGGGTGGCATGTCATGGACCCCAACTTCAGCGTTATATCGAGGGAGCACTGTACAAGTTTAAATTCCATGTTAATTAATGTTCTTGTACTTTGTAGTTCTACCATCAGTCTGTTAGTCCATGAAAGCTTGGTGTCTGTTATTGCTCAATTGTCGGGTCCAATTCCCATAATTTGGATCCAGAATGAATACCCCTAACTCTCCATAACAGTGCCAGGATAGATACACTAAGCTTTGGCGATTCAAACAGAAAATCTGCGCCCAAGTTTAAAATTTGATAAATACAGTTTGTAAATATGTTTTTAACTCCCCAATTAAAGCAATCACTTTTAATTGACAATAAAATCCTTTAAAAAATGTGTCCTTATTGTAGAGAATACCGGTAAGCACATATTTAAATGTGCCATATCACAATAATACGATTTAAATAGAAAATGTCCCTTAATTGTGAAATTTGAAATAATATTGGTGATTTATATGACTTTATCCAGTGTTTCAATCAAATATAAAATACCCTTTACAATGCATGTATTGCAAGAGAGATAATGATTCATATCTCCATGGGAAACAAGATTTCGAAACAATTAAAATAATTACTTCCTTCTAAATTAACTATTTTAAATGTAAATCTTTTATCGCTTTATAATCCTCGCTTTAATATTAATTTAAAACAGTTTTTCCCACCGTAATCTAATTAAAAATGCAGATTTTAATCAAGCAGCAGTTAACAAGTCTAACGAATACCCTGAGATTTTGATTGAGATGAAATACTGCTCGTGTGACAACTACTCTTCAGATGTTACACCGATGTGAAAGCGCCATTACCAATCTCTACATATTAATATCTGTCTTGTTTGACTGATTACTTCGCTGAGCGCCCAGCATATGCTGTTAGGAGTTTTAAATTACTGTTAAGAGACGCCACTCGGCTATTTGATACAAGCTTGACACCGCCGAACCCCAACTCCCAGATTCCGATGCTATTTGCATGGCAACTGATTGATAGTATTTTAATTTTGAACGATTGTACGCGACCCGGCTAACCTTCAAGTAATGCGTCTTTACACAAGAGTTGTCTGTCCATCTCTAACTTGTTGCTAATGATATTGAAATCACGGAACACGCTTTAGGAAAATCAGAATATCCGTTAGCGATTTCTTTCGGAGTCGGTTGTGATGGATAGGCTTGTAACTTCCGAAGACTAGTTTTAAGGAAGACAGTGTTACTTGAAGTGCTATTGAGTTTCTGCAGCCGTCTTATTCCTGTTTGATGATCGCAAAGTGAAAAATGATATCGGGTCACAATCAGAGAAAAATTGTGAAAGATGTATGGTTTTCTTTCATGGAATTCATGATATGTTCTATTAATAATATACACTCATTTCATTTGGTTGGATTCAATATACTGTTATGAATATCCATCAAATATGTTATATATTTTTTATTTCTAAAGTAATTAATGTATCAGTTGTGACATAATATCATTTCATGTTTTATCAGATATTACAAAATAATATTATTTTATATTAAATTACATCTTACTGTATTTTGAAACATTTCTCAGATTGTCGTAAATAATATTATGAAAAAATTAGAAACGATTATCAATATTACTATATCTGAATCATTATTGAGTATATTGTTCTCGTGGATAAACCGATATATATAATGCACAAGCGAGCCATTCCATTATTGTCATATATGACTCATAAATTTACTTATTTACTTGCATTGCTGACTTCACGAGATTCTACATTAGCATTAAAGATACAGCGACGTGATTAAACAGGAAATTGATAACGATATTGTTGCAATATATACTTTATTGAATATGGCATCTTCATTCCCGTCAGTATTCATGAGCGACTTATATCACGGCATCGGCGGTAATTCATCGTGTGAGTGATATCCATGTTATTGGTTATGACATACTGGTCCGAAGTCCGTAAACGCTCCTGGAGAAAGCGTGTGATACGAAACATTAATGTACGCCGAGGGTTACGGTTAAATCAATCACAAATGAAGCAATGCTTGATTTCATTGGCATATCGTTGATTACATCCTGTTCCCGTGCTATCATGCGATACGATCTTTTTTTGCAGCACAGGCGACACCTAGTGGCACGATAATCATGACATATAATAGAATTATATCATACCAGTGAGCGTGGAAGAGGAAAAAAACAAATTTAATCTTTGTGCTCTATGTGGAGTGGTTTGTCTTCTACGTTGTAAAGAAACATGCGATATCATCGTAATGTCGATTTCAGAATTTGTAGCTCGTCGGAATTTGGTGTCAAAGGTCCCCAAGTATAAAATTGCTCAGGAAGAAATTATGTGGCTTTAAAAGGGTTCCAACAAAAAAGTTATTTATGGGGTCGCAAGGTCATGTAGAGGAATTAGTATTATGAATTCATATGAGAGCATTTTAATTTGATATGAACAATTTTGCATTACCAAAACTTTCATTTTAACGCCTTGTTTTCTTCATGAATATTGGAAACTTGCTAATGTAGGAAATGAATATAAGAAAACCAAGATTCAAAACTCGCAAGCAGTTTTACAATAATAACTAACTACTATATATAAGAAGTTATGATTAGTAAGGGAAATTACTTTTAGATATGTTCTACACAAATAAATATGATAAGCATTAATCCTTTTGGTGAGTGAACAGGTAGCTATTACCATATATGTCTTGTGTTCCCAATGCAATATATGTTAAATCTTCAAAATATTCAACCAAAATTAAAATAAAATATTTGAAGAATGAATACAGCAGTTCTGCAGCAAATAAAGGGGAGATAACTCAATCAAGATGGCAGCCAGACGCCATCTCTAAGTCAATTCTGTAGCTGATTGGATGGAGCCGTCTCTATGTGGATCGAGTCTAGCTTATCTCTTTGCCTATATGTATTACAGCCGACCGTATTTGATAAATGCGTTCTGTCGGATTATATTTACGGTAGAATTAATCACCTTGAAAGAAGAGTACCACATCCATTTACATTTTGAGAGAAACGGAGAAAATAGACTCATGTTAATGGCAATTATCTTTCTGCTGTGTGAAATATGAGCGCAAAACTGATACATTTGTATTTCTATTACGATACATTTGTATTTCACTTCCTGCAGTTTGATTAAAGGGAGGTTTTCAGATGTTATTTCAGATTTCTGTTTAATATTGATTAGCTTTACTATACTGTACTAATATAGAGGAACTGGACCATTTCTGCTTTTGCATACCGACACTTTTCTTGTTTACGCAGACTCGCACAAAGCCCATCTGAGAAGCGCCACGCTGGATTTTTGCGCAGTAAAAATATTTTATATATCATATCTGATCATATATTTTTGATTATCTCCCCTCTTTTGCATATTTTATGATTTTTCTTTGAATATTTCTAACGGATCACCTTTTTAAACATAAACTTTAATTGTATTTTTCCCCCAATAACCAAGGCAACAGAAAAGCCTATTTTGGTATGGTGTTTGGGGGGAAAAAGTTATTTAAACTTTGGAAATCTTTGGAAACTATAATGTCCATTGTTATTCCCAAAGGCCCGGTGTCTCCAAGTCTATATCATTGGCAATCAATTCAGAGATGTCTCCAATTCCTGGGAGTTATCAATTTGTAATGCCTTGTGGGGTATATCAGTAACAGTGACTCTGATTGGTCATCAGTCGACCTTGTCTATGGGATACACAAGTAACGATGTCTCTCATTGGTCACAGAGGACCAGCATGGATTACCACACCATGTCTGTTCCCCATCAACCTGCCTTTAGGGAAATATGCTAGATTTCCAGCTGCAAACCATTTCTCCTTTTCGCCCCAAGACCTTCCGTCTACATACAACATACAGATAGAGTTGTCTCCCCTGGGGCTCCGTAATATGCAGAATTTATCAGCTCAGGAATCAGGTTTGTTATTCTTAGTAATGATCCGTGCGTACGGAAAGAAATCCGCGTGGATGGAAAGAAATCAGTCGAAGTTACTGACTCTGCTGACATTTACAAAGAATTCTCACGTTGTTGTCATTTTTCTGCTTAAGATATACGGTATGGTGTTGATGAAAAACGTATCCATTTGTGAACGTTTGAGATTGTTTTGATGTTCAAGACATCCTTTGGGTGGCAATTATGGGCATCCATTTCAAGTATCAATTTTGTTTGAGGTGGTTAATGTTTTTTCTATGCATATTTTACACGTTCAAAGTAAATTCTTTGTGAAAACTTGTAGCATTCTCGTATCTTTATATACCTGGATTGAGTTTCTCGCATTTAATGGTTTGTTGGGAAATCCGAATATCGCGTATACATCTACGCTATGAAGCTTAGTATTGTTGTCCTTGCATTAGTAGTGTATGATTAGCTTTCATCTTTAATAACCTTGATTTGGAAATATGTGTGTGTAATTGATAATTCGTGAAAAAAAAATAACTTGATTATTCTGCTTATTTCTGTCACTAACGTGCCTTTTAATAGAAATCTATAAAAAAATAATTATAAAAGGTTCAATTTTCTCAATTTATGTCTAATCTTGTGATAGCGTTGTTACATTAATTTCCTGAAATATTAACAACTTCATAGAGATTTAATCTGTATTAGTCTAGAACTGGAAGTCACTTGACTCCCAACAGGAAGTAGATGGCGCTGTGTGCATCGCAAACAGGAAGTGCACGTGGCAAGGTGCACATCGCAGATGACAGATTCCCATCACAACTGGTATTTTTCAGCTTAGCGAGATACATCCCATAATTCCTTGATAGCCATCCCATAATTCCCTGATAACGACATCAAGTCAGTCAAGTGTCAGACTATTCCGTGTGGATCATATCATCACATTATCATCACGTTATAGGATCTTAATGTCAAAATCTTGAGTTAAATTAACTCGTTCTCACTATATTCCAGTATGTAAATAAACAATAATCGTATACATCTGAATCCAGACTCCGGGGGGGGTTATGAAGATTTTCTGAGTACAATTTCATTTCTCAACTCAAGTATTTATTCGCAAATCCCCATAGAAAATTAAATCTTACTAAACATCTTTCATAACCTTGGAGCCCTGTTCTCCATACACGCGTACATATATACAGAAGTGTATCCAGAAATGTAATGGACATTTAACAATGCTACTTTATGTCCTTACAATATGTCCATAAGTCCATGTAAAAGGACCATAGAGACCATTTCCTTCCATGTCCTTAATATCCTTGAATATGGGTAAAAGATTCACGCAGTGACATTAAAAGATAAATACATAATAAATCCATGTCCTAAACAATGTTAAAACTATCCCTTAGCAATGTTTATAACCTGGAATAGAAATTTGTTAAGTCTAACATTGACGTTAATGTTCTCTGAGCAGTCGTATTATTTTGTTGGTAACCTTCATACATCTGTAGGCCCTATAGATGAGAGGTATTGGTTTTTTAAAATTCTTGTATCTACATTAAAAATTCTCATAGTGATCTCTTATAAATGGTGATCAGACACTTACGAGAGTGCTATGGTCTCGTAGTGGATGTAACAACTTCGAGAAACTACCCAGATGTATAGGAACATTTACTTAAAGTAGTGTTATATGTTAACTGAAATATATTTAATTTCATCTTGTTTTTTCTCTCTATAATAACCAATAGGTTAATTTGTGTTTCAGGTAATTGATATGACAATGACCATTCTTAATGACATCTCTACATTATAGAGAGAATTAAGGGTCCAGTTTTATCTATATTTGTAACCGTAATGTTGATTTGTGTCAGTAATGAATTTGACATTAAAAGTACTATTGCTTGTTTTACAATAAAACTGACGCTTAATATTTTCCGATACCGTCCAATGCGCCGTCTCGATCGTAGCGGTAACAACTCCAGGAGGAGAATGACATTTCAAGTCTGATAATCCCGCTGGTATCTGAACACTTCGTCACCTCAAATAGAGACATCAATATTTAATTGAAAATTTGTTATTTCACCGAAATTCGTCTCGAGCGATTTCGGTGAAAGAAAGAGTCGTGAGTAATAGGGGCAGATTAAAAGGGCGGATGGCGAAAACTGTGGATGTATTGACAATAGTCTTATGCTGCATTGCTGCTGATTGTGTTCTGTTGGCGCTGGGTGCTCATCATGTTGTATACTTATGCAGACTCATGTACGAGATTTCCACGTTGTTTGGCGACTACAGTGTTTTACTAAAGACTCCGACCAAGAACAATATGCTTCTGAAATTGGGTATTAGCTTACCATTATTCTATATTTGACACTGTTAATGTTCACAGCTATTTCATCCCCAATGGCCGACAGCCAATATTTGCCTCACAACTAATATCCATAACCAGCGTGAGTAACAGCTGATGTTTGCCTCGCAACTAATATCCAAAAATGCCGTGGTTAACGGCTGATATTTTCCACAAAAATTGTATCCTTAGACAGCATCAATGGAAGATATTTTCCTCAAAACCAATATCCATAACTGTTGTGGTCAGTAAGTGATATTTTCCACAAGACTAATATCCATAGCCAGCGTAGTCAACAGCCGATATTTTCCACAAAACTAATAATATCCATAACTAGTATTGTCAACAGACGATATTTTCCACAAAACTAATAATATCCACAACCAGCATGCTCAACAACCGATATCTTCCAGAAAACTAATAATATCCATTGCAAGCGTGGTCAAAAGCCGATACTTTCCACAAAACTAATGTTCACAAATACATGCCCCAAGGAGCCCCATGCAGTAATATCGAACAAGGACTTGCAATAAATCATTGATAACTTAATTCCGCACAATTTGGATTTTGTTAGCTTCATTAGCCTAATGTTGGAAGAGATCGAGGCAACTAGTGCAGTGCATACTGGGATATCTCTCTCTCCCCCGAGCAGACGACATGCTTCAGTTCACACTCGGTTTTATCGCCTGTTCTCTTTCTTCACACATCCGTTGCTGTTCCGCCTGCCACGAATATGTTGTATACGACTGATAAAGCGTATTAGTTGTGTCTATCAATATACTGCTGTTTATACGGTGTTTTATTACGCATAATTATGAATTTTATTACGTTTAGAGTTTCATTTGTTGGTATTGTTACCTAGAGCAAGAAGACATTTTTTTTATCGCCTACGGGTAATTTAACATGTTGAATGGTTCCGGGACAACAAGTGCGGTATTATATACCGTGTTTACATTGATAGTGTAGCAATTCAATATGATACGGTATTATGTTACTTTTTGTAGTATCTGTACAGAATTAGTCATTTGAAAATCTGTTTTATGTCAAAATTGTCAATGTATTAGTCTACATCTACCATAACATGTGGTAGCAATATGAAAGTAGTTATATGGATAGCTATGGGAAGGTTTTGATATCACTGCATGTCACCATATAAAAGTCGCGCATTCGTAAAATTGTAAGCTTTTGAGTTTTGATGACGTTCTTTGCCACGATTGTTCGTTCAAGTGACTCGTAGTGATTTGAAAAGCTGCCATAGAGGAATCAATGTCAACATTCCGTCACTAGAGGGCGCAACATTCCCCCACTAGAGGGAGTCGTTGACGGATAAACGCTTCTCAAAACACGTCAAATGTTTTGAAGGAGAGGTTGCAGAAACGTCAAGAACTGGATTTGGATCGCCAACCAAATATCAGTGACTATTAGACGGCACAGTCTTCATCAAGACTTTTCAATTATTAAGCGCAGGTTCGCGAACTGTTCGCTGTCGGAGCGAGAGCCTCCTTCTGAATTATTTATTCTTCCGTATTGATTCACGGTAGTTCAGTCAGAAAAATATCCGATGGATTTTTGTATTACACATCGGTCCAGGGACAATTTCGGCAGGGACAAGAGTTTCATAAACTTCCTTTTCCAACGTGGACATATCTTTTTAGATGATGTAGCCTAACCACAATTTGAAAAAAAAAGGTTTTTCCAATCGAAATGTGCGAACGCACGGATATGATGGTTAAAAAAGGGATTCTATCCCTCCTACGAGTTTCATTGTTAGTTTTAGTCTTTACTGTCACTATGCCTATTAAATATTGTATTAGTCCGTTTCTTGGCTTCTTTAGTTCCCTGTGTCTTTGAAGTTTCGGTCCGTCTAACATCAATTACTTTACGCTGATGGCGAAAGCTGATTCCAGTGTTAAGATTATTACACTAACTACGAGGGGGGTAGTCAAAATTCCTAATTTAATTTCGAGAAATTGCATTTTATATGTAACCACGATGAATTGGTGCGATGATGTCATCAATAATTGAGCGTTATATTAGTTAGATTATTTTAATTATTTTGGTTGCATCAAAACTTCGATGAGCTGGTCAATTTCGAGATCCGCGTTTTATATGCAATTCTGATGGATGGGTTACGATGATGTCATCAAATGTCGTGTACTATTCTGTAGGGATTGTGGTCTGTTGTGACGCAACGATAAATTACAGAGTCCTTAGACACTCATTAGCGCATGTAATTAAATTAATTTAATGGATTTTAATATTCATGAAGTCGGTGCAATATATGAGTGAACGGATAATTTGTTAAAATAGATTGATAATGATAGACGCCTGGGGATGTCGCGTGAACAATTGGTTCTGACGTTAATCTGAGAAGATGGAAGGGTGGATGGAGAGAGGTAGATGGATGAATGAAATGATGGATGGATGGACGAGTAATGATCTGGTGGAGAGAGAGGTGGGTCACTGAATGGACAGATGGATGGATGAATATGGTCAGATGGACAGAAGATTGGAGGAATGCATTATGGATAAAGGGATGGAACATATAAAATCATAGTTTTCACATACATGGCTTGGTTCTTTCTCGACTTAATCCCCCCCAAATTCAACAGGTTAGAGTATTCCACTAAGTTGATGGTTTATTTGTCATTGTTTACCTATTTTACCAGTAATATTTATGATATTTTTGGACAAAATATAATGCAATCATTAAATTAATGATTTTGCATACTAAAATTGATTGATGAACGTGATATTAATTTAAATGTTTTCCTAATAGAATACGAATACACGAGATATACCTTTGATCGTGAATTTCTCATGCCAAGTTTTGGTTACGTATTAGTCTGAAAATGACTTAATCATTCATTATCTCCGAACATTTGGTGCAGAATTCTATGGCAAGCCTTCAGACGACATTATTTCAAAGATTACACGTGATAAATGTCTTTGTGGGTGTTTGAGGAAGCGAACAGCTTAATTCTGAGCAAAATATATTTGTCATTTGCCTCTGAAGTTGTTTTAGAAACCCCACTTGGTAAGATTGCGATAGAGAAAAAATTCTAATCCACCGTATTTAGTCCAGTGTCCCCCATTATAAGCCCATTGTTTTCACGCGATGCTGACAGAAGCAATTTATATTTGGGGCAGAATCGGCGGGATTATGTAAAGGAGGTATTAGGGGAGTCGCGATACGATTTCGCGGAGTGATTCGAGTCGCCCAAAATTTGGTCATCACAAAGCGATGATATTGTTCTTTGTTTGCGAAGATTGGCCTAATGAGCAGTGATGAATGTATGGAAAAGTTGGTCGAAATTCTCGCAAAGAGAGGACCTTCTGAAATGTTGTCGTCATAACACGTTGTTATTCTTTGTTTGCAAAGATTTGTCTAAATAAGCAGTGATGGATGTGCAGAGAACTTGGGTGAAATTCCCACAAAGAGAAAACCTTTCCAAAAAGAAAATGATGATATTGTTCTTTATTTGTGGAGATTTGCATAACAAACCTACAGTTGAGATCTTAGTTAAAATGCTTGCAAAGATAAAGAGATGAACCTCACAAAATGTGGTCATTACAAAATGTATTCTTTGTTTTCAGAGATTTCACTAATAAGCCTACAGAAAAGAACGTATTTCAAATTCTTGTACAGATAGAAACTCTTGAACAACAGATTCTAGCAGACATTTTGTATTTGGTTTATTCCTGGTCTTAGTGTGTGTCAAATTTTCTTTCATGGTACAAAGTTTACTAATTCCAGTCAGCTGTTTTCCTACTCCTTCAAAATTATTGTCACATTCTCCATCGGAAAACTATATTTATCCTGAAATAATTGAAAGTTGATTAATTGAATGTGACACGAGATCCCCCTCCCACTACAAAATGAGAAAACATAAAAATAAATCATCTTTTTGCGTAATTTTGAACATTTTTGATTATATTCCACGGAGCATATTTTTTCTTGTACCGTCATTATTCAGGAAAAGTTTGTCCTCTCCAGAATAGTATCTGTCATGGGTTTCAAAGATAATAACTGGTCGGACATCGCTATTGGTGAAGGGACAATTTGTTGCGTGAGAAAAAAAAAGGTTCAGTATGCAAATATCAAAGCATACCTTGAGAAGGGTTTAACAAACTTTGTTTTTACTCTCAGCGGAGTTAGGTAAAAAGAAAATGGCAAGCTTGAAACAAAACAGAATCGTTTGCAATGTTGCAAGATGTTGCAAGACGGACATTATCGGAGCCGGTGGTTGTGAAATCTGTCGGGGGAAATTTGTGTATAAGCCAGGGCGGCCATATTGATTTAATGCTTTTGATAGATTAGAGAGTTGGATGGCACTTGATTTAGTTCAACTGGTGGAAAAAGCACAATTCCGTCGGAGGAACCGGAGGCTGTATGGGGCTTCCGCGGAACTATTAACACATAATTTAGCCACCTAGATGAGTATGCATGGATGCAGCGCTTACTCCACTTGTCCCACAGTGATGTTTGACTCAACATAACCATGAAATTATGATTGAGAATTGGCATGAAAAATAATGATGTTATATATATTCATATATTAATCGTTAATGCATTCACGCATTTACTCATTCATTCATTTATTCATTCACTACTCCCTAACTCCATCACTCACTATCTCATTCACTATCTCACTCACTTTCTCATTCACTCACTCATTGACATCGCATGGATTTAATACTTCTACATTTTGTTCCACTTATTCATGGTTGCGAGTGTCCGAGCGACCCTGAATAAACTTTTACGTGCAATATGTCATTCCAATTGCACTTAATTCTCCATCTTAATGCACCATTTAATCCAATAGGTTCCGCATCACGTCTGCTTTTTCACGGCATGCATATCACCCCAGGTGGTTCCCGGGACATCACAAGGCTAAGTCGACCAATGGCGACCAATGGCGACCGCTATCCTACATCCAGAGAGCTGCTAATAGCCCTGGTTTGATCTCTGTCGCTAGAATGAGCGTGTTATGTTTTTTTCGGTATCATTATCAGCTCAATAATGAATAGTTGCACATGCAGTAGTACATTTTCGGAGATGCATTTGGGTTGAAAATGAAATCGATGCTACCTGTATATTATTACTATCTCAAATGTAATTCTGAATTGTAAATGAGTTTATTAGTAATTTATTTATCAATTTATCTGTTTACCTATCTTATTTATCTTAACTTATGTTATCTTCTGCTAGTATGAAATAATAATATATGATTGTTAATACCGATAGTATTTCAACAGTTATTACTGACAAAATTTCAATTGCTCTACTGTTGATTTTAAATAAATCTTATTACACGCTCTTAGCTATTGAATGTGATAAATTGGACAAATACAGTCTCCATTACTAGTTGTAATATTGGATCTTATTACAATTCATAATCAATAATTTTAATGTTAAACATTTATGGCCGATCATGAAATGAAATTCACTGCAAGAAACATGAAACCATCTCATAGAAACTATCTTGTAATATAATACTCCATTTGAAAATGTTTCCGTAATATCTGATTGCTCGTATCAAATCCATAAATTCCAGCCAAGACATATTACTAATATAGTACAGTACTCCCTCGATATAACGTGGGTATTATAACACGGGTGGCATGTCATGGACCCCAAATTCAGTGTTATATCGAGGGAGCACTGTATGTCACAACCAAGAGTTTAAGATTATCAGATTAAACTGTTCTGCGAGGAATATTATTAATATTACTAAATATGATTGTCATGACACAAAACTTAGAACACAGATTGATGTCCTAGATAAGCTGGCATCTATTGCAGGAATTTTTCAATATTTATTTGATGACTGTATATAACCCCAGGCTCTATACAATTGCATTTCAATAAATGTTTGTCAAAGACCTTTCATGCCAGATGTTTGACAAATATGCAGTTATCCTTGGAATAATAACAATGGCCGGTTTACGATATGTGCGATTCCATAGAACTATAAATGCCCATTTATTTTTTGGAAATGAGGCTATTTAGAATTCGGTATTTTTTCTGACACTGCTGTACAATAGTGGGATGCATGCGCGACCCCCCCGCCCTGCCAGCTTGTGTAGCGATGTCCAACCCCTTTCTACCAGCTTGCAGAGCGATGTACGACCCAAACCCCCTTAGTGATGTCCGAATCCCCCCCCAGGCGGTTGACCCTACCCAGAACAAACTATTGTCACATCCTAGGACTTTACCCCGGCAGTAATTATCCATATCACTTTTGTCGCGGCCAGCATGTGGCAAATGTGCCGAAGATCCGCGTCCAGCCACCGCATCTAGCTTCGTATCCGTCCACGCGTCAAGCACCCTAATGGACCACAACGTCCGCAGAGCAATTATCTCCGTCCCTGTTGGTCCATTTGCTAAAAGTGACCGACTAGCTGGACCATGTCCCTTAAATGGCCTTCCAGCTCATTGACACCACCCCCCAGACCCACCCCACTCACCCCCAACCCCCCTCACAAACTTTCCCCACCCCCAGACCCGTGAACACACCACATCTGGTTGGGGACAGGGTCGTTCTACACCAAGGCGATGGGTCCCCCGTAGGAGGCCATTTTGTTGTCTGCTCTCTTCCGTTAATATTTGATGAGGCCCTTTGCTCAAGTTCGTTATTTAATTAACGAAGAAAATTTGGGTAATAATTAGTTTATCCAATATTAATTTTAATCTTATGTTTCATTCCTTCGAGACACATTAACTACATTAAAACTGAACCGATATCCTTTACTAAAATTTCGGCCATTAGCATGTTTTTGCGGCTTTCTAATGAATTTAATAATTTGATAGCAGTATCTGTTTACGGTCGTAGTGTTGGTATGAGCTCTGCTCGGCATTAGTCATTGGTGTTTCTACGAATTGAAGAGCCAGGATTGGACAGAAATGTCTTTAATTGATAACATTGTGGTCGTCCGGCTAATACTATTTTCCACAAGACCGACAACGTTAGTGTTATCAACTGAATGCGGAAATAGCTCTAAGGGGTCACCACTTCAGGATGATTTCATCCCCCCCCCCATCCCCCAATCCCGATAGAATGACCCAAGAAAAATACAGAGCATCTGACATCACGGCCAGGTTCTAGATTTGGACACCACTAACATCATTCTGCATCAAGTGGTCTCGAGGTCACGTGAGATCACGCATGTGTCGGGTCGCATTCATCGCATTAAACCAGAATGCAAACCCCGTCCGAGACATGTATTTCTTTAAGCGATAGCTCTTCAACGTTTGGAGGAGAGATAATGGTCAGGCGGCCATTCTTCGAGACGAGCGACCAACCGCTCCGGCGATTATTGGAATGGTTACACTCGAGCGCCCGCGTAATCGCGTCGACTCCTAAACGTCGTCTGGTCATGTGATAACTGTGTTTCAGATACGGAAAAGTCCTTGTTTCGCTGGACACGTGAAATGGACATCAAAAGATTTTTATTTTCGAAACTGCAAACCATGTTCAATTTTAAAACGGAGGGTGACTCATGATTTCTTTTTTTTCTTCTTGCCCACTGTCTTGATCAATACTGCGGATTTCTGAACTGTAATAATGTTCTGGTTGATGGAAATTGACCAAGAATGAAGCCAACGAAGTGAGATAAGGTTATTGCATTTACAATTCTAAAGTTTAAGAAAATGAAATGATTTGCTAATAATGCTTCCTATTGACGAAAACGTTAATGTTTACGGCCAGGAATTTGAACACGATAAACGGATTATCGGGTCAGAAAGAGATACAAACTCTTTTAATAAAACGAGTTTGGTGAATTATCGATAATACAACAGTTAAACACGACCAATGTGATCGAAAATGTTATGTATTTTTTTCATGTAATATACTTAATTTAACATAATACTTTCAATAAAATTTGATATATTTTTATTATTAGACCCAAATATGATTCTAGATCTGTTTATCGTTCATTGGTCTAAATCTGAATCCACAAGTTTACGAAATCCGATTCCTAAATTACTAACGTACATCTAAAGCTGTCTGTATTCTCTATTATTTATCAATTCATGCCTCACTGACCACGTTCTACAACTATTGCTTTTTGTTCCGAGCTATAGTATATTAACTATGAATGATTACGAGAGTACGACTCTCGCGCGATTGATTGGCGCCCGACTTAGACTCTTCTCCCCTTTCACGACAAATATAGATATTTTCCCGAGGTGAAATCGCACTTTTTGATTAGGAATTATCGACACGTTTATTTTCTGCATAGATTTTTTTACGTCCAAAAACTTCCCAGACAAGACTCATCTTGTTGCGTTCTGTCACAAATCAAGTCTTAGAATTCCCAGGAAATGTCTGTATTGTGTCCTCGGCAATATCGAACTTTTATCAAACTGCGCTACTTGGCTCTCTCACAGTCGCTAACATTCAATGAAAGAATGTTTTCTGGGAGACCTTTTTCATCTGATTCATAACCCGGAAAAATGATTACCTAGTTATATTTCCCTGCGTCGTACGATCCAAGCCTATTAACCGTACTGTTTGCAGACATGGCCTTTGTATATACCTTCCCTTCAGCGGGAGACTGGATAAGTGGTGTTAGCTAATTATTGGATGCTAACGGAGTTACCGCGATGACCCCGCGGCCGTTTGCCGTTTGTTTTGAAATTGGCCATGTATCATCCATCCCGTCATTGGATTTGTCCGCCGAACAGCTGATATTTAAACCTGGTCAGAGTCGGGAGTAAATTAGCAGATTGGACATCGGTGGTTAAGAGACGAGGGTGTGAATCTTAACTGTCCAGTTCACAAGGTGTTCACAAGGTGTTCTCAAGGTGTTCTCGTTCCTACAAGGCGACGGAGAAAGATGTAAGCAGGTGCTCGATATGTTTCCATGGCGATTCATAATGGCCAATATCCATACTAATTGTTTATATATCTGTCACTATTGCCTTTGACCCCGCTGCGGACAAAAATCCAATTAAAAAAAACCCAAACATACTAGGACCTTAGTTATGCCCCTTTCCAGGACCTCAGTTATAACCCTTATTAGGGCCTGCTATAACCCTTACTGGGACCAGTTAAAACCCTTACTAGGACCTTACTAGGAATCTTTCTTGGGCCCTTTGACCCTTACTATGACCTCTGTTATAACCCAACCCTTATTAGGGCCTTTGCTATGACCATTACCATGGGCCTTATTTATTACCCTTACTAGGACCTTAGTTATACCCCTTACCGGGCCTTCAGGTATAACACTTGTCAGTGCCCTATTAGTTATGACCCTTTCTAGGACCTCAGAACCCTTATTAGGGCCTTAGTAATGATCCTTAGCAGGACCTCAGTTCCTCAGTTATAACCCTTACTAGGGTCTTCTTTATGACCATTACCAGGACCTCAGTTATAACCCTTATTAAGGCCTTAGTTATGACCATTATCATAGGCCTTATTTATGACCCTCACTAGGGCCTTAGTTATGACCCTCACTATTGTCTTAGCGCTACAACGCACCTAGGCAAGAGGTCTGCATGGTAGACGAGTGTTAACGTGCCCCGAGGCCTCGTCGAGTCCCGCGATTTCTCCAAGAAGCTCTATAAATTCTGTTAAGCATTACACATCGTGTTAAGGTGTCGTCCCCAGCAATAATAGCTCATCATTGCGTCGTTAGTCAATTCCCTCATGCCTGCATTGGGCAGAAAAATCCAAAGAAAAACGAGGATATCATAGGGATTCCTCGTAGTGCAAGCTCGAGTAGAGTCGCCTGAAAAGTACGACTCTCGGAAAACATGTCAAGGGGAAAACTGCGTTAAATTCGTACAAGACGACATGATGCAAATCTGATTTTCAATTTTCAAACCACTAAAATTAAATCCGCATTGCCCGAGAAATGAATTCTCCCGTGATTTTCCTCGTAAAAAAAAAAAATAGAAGTGGATACGAAGGGTCATAGCCTTGGAGATTCGGTTCGATAGGAAGGAGGCGGCCATTTAGAGAAGTGGCGGTCGAATTACAAATTCAACATTTGTCGGTCTGACTTATGATTTAACATCTGTGCCGCTGTCGGACTGACGGGACAGTGTCTTTAAGTTATTTGCAAGCTCGGGACAGTTTCGGGGACAGTTTCGGTCACGGTCAGTTCTAGTGGAAGCGGAGACACATTGAAATACGATTGGATTAATTTACTGGGAGTGTTATTTAAAGAAAACCCCAAATCTTTGTTAAGCCATTAGTGAGAACTGGTTCATTATTTGATCATTCACCATTCGGAATGCAAGTATGCGCTGGACTCAAAGATTGAATTAAAACAGATTAAGTTTGGGTTTCAGTATCTTAGGAGCCATAAACGCAGAGGAGCCATAAACAGAGAGGAGTAATGTTTGAGTGGCTAACAATGGAATTAAATTAAACGACATTCGAAAACGGCAGTTGCTAGTTTTCTTTTCTTAACAAACTGGACATTTTCCTGCATGTGTAACATTGGGGTGTGTTTGTGAATGATACCCTAACTGTAATGTTAAGCAATATAATTATCACTCCATGTGTAATGTTAGAAAGTATTGGACTAGTTTTCGTGAACGGCCCTATTGCTTACACAAAGATGTAGCGTGTCCATTGCAAGAGCTGTCAAAGACATTGTATGGCCTAAGGATTAATCGTTATGCTTTTTTTTAATATTGAATCTCTGGTTCTATAGACTTGTAGTAACATCAATTAAATGAAGTACTAATTAAGGCTTAATATGAAAAGTATAAGTATGGACATATCCATTATTATCTGTCAGAATAAGTTGAATTTACCTTTTGAGAATGTTTTATTTTTTAAAATGTTATTTTATATTTTTAATGTTTTATTTTTTAAAATTTTATTTTATATTTTATTCATTTATTATTTTTAATTGACCAGCTTTAAAGATTCTTTCACTTATATGATGGCGTGTCAGTTTTAGTTTGAGTAGATTTCCATGATATGTTTATATAAGATGACACATGTCTAAATTTCAATCAACATTAATTTAAGAATTATTCGTTAAAATGTTGCAAGATGACAGTTACAGCTAAATTAGTTTTTACACCTGTTGAACATATATTATTTCAGAATATAATCATTGTTGGCTTTTATGAATTCTTCTAGGAACCTAGCATTAATTTGCATTCTTCAGATTCCTTCAGAATGTCCGAAATTCTTGCTATTAACCTGTTATGACGGCAATAATTCCTCAGCAATAAAAAGAACCGTTTTATGATAAATGCTACATTGAATTCCTCGAGTTACCGTTTTAGGCGCCGATGGTTCAGAAAGGCTGGAAGGCCAATAAAATACATGGTTTCTGGTGTAGACAGTAGACGGAGGTCTTCCAATTGTATCAGAAATGACCCTCGCGTAAAGTTATCCCTCGGTTGTTGCTCGTGCAGTATTTCTCCTACAGCGCGGGATTTATTGTGACGCAATGACACGATCGCGTTGCCGTTTCCTGTGGGCATCCAATAAAAAGTCGTGAGGTTCTCTACGGAATCAATATGACTGATGCTGACTCATCCACAACAATAACAGAAGGGTTTTATATGTATGTTTTGTGTGAATATATCCAGATTTAATTTTAATATTGGTGATTTTGATTGTTTTGTGGAAGTATTATTTTTAGGAGAATATCTCTTTCATTGGGGCATGATTAATTATAGAATAATAAATTTATGTTTTTAATATTATTGTAAACTTTGTTTTTAATAAGAATCAGTTTTATTATATTCCTTGTATATATGGTATTATACATAAAATAACCTTCAATGAAGAAATATTTAATTCATACAGTGTAGTGTAAGGATATACACAGATTTGTGTTGCAACTTTGATTGTATAATGCTCTTGTACGTTAAAGTTTCACAATAGTGTCTCATGGTGCCTTCATCCATAACAATAAATACAATTTTAAAAATAATAAAAATATTCTTTCTAAGTTTTTGAGGTATAAAATACAAAATCAAAGATATTAATGCCACCAGATGTTTTACAAGCACTATGGTAAAATTGCTGTCGGAGAAAATTGGTTAATAATTCCCCAATTCATCTCGAAAACAGCTCAGTTTACCTAGGATTGGTCTAATATTTCCTGGATTTATTCGCCAAATGCCGACAGACTCTGCGTTTTGCATGTCTAGTAATGTGCTAAGTGCATGTCTTTGAGATTTAGTTAAGGTCGCGTTCCTTCCATTAGCGAATAACTCGATTTATAGGTGTTATCAACTGATAAATTCTGATTTTCTTGAGTCAACGGCAAACAGACGACTGTTTTACGAAACGTGTCGCCACCTTTGAAATCAAATTTTCTGTGACTCCACGGGCAGACCGAATTCGGAATCGTGCCTTTAAACTGCAGTGGCGGGGAGATTGCGAGTTTGCATTTGTCTCGCATTTCAGCCTCGCCTCAGATCTGACACGTGTTTGATGCCGGAACAACGAGCCATGCAACAATTGTCAGGATTACTTCTTGTTGGCAACTGAATGGAATGACTATGGAGGATGTGTGGTCCAATTCTGGGAGAAAAGATGAGAACAATGCTCACGATTTGCATAAACTGTTGAAAACGGCCGGAAAGTTAATTTCGGGAACCCCAGCGCAGGGTTATGCGATCAGCCGAGTTTGAATCGACATTCACGTCGTGGAAGCCGCGTGAGCATCAGCACCGTCAGTAGCCATAGCAACAGTCAGCGCATAATAATGATGATGATGATCATTTTCATTAACATCCTTGTCATTGTTGACATCATGGCCATTGACATCATGGTCATCATCATCATCATCAGACATTATCATTGTCATCATCATCATCATCATCATCAGACATCATCATCAGACATTATCATTGTCGTCATCATCATCATCATCATCATCAGACATCATCATTGTCATCATCATCATCATCATCAGACATCATCATCAGACATTATCATTGTCATCATCATCATCATCAGACATCATCATCAGACATCATCATTGTCATCATCATCATCATCAGACATCATCATCAGACATCATTGTCATCAGCAACATCATCAGCAACATCATCAGCAACATCATCATCATGATCATCATTATGTTCCTCATTCTCTAATTAGAAACATCATTAACATTGAAATCATCAGAAACATTATTGAAATCATCGTTGACATCATGGTCATTATCACCATCATCACCATCATCACAATCATCACCATCATCACAATCATCACCATCATCATCATCATCTCCATCTCAACAGACCTAGAGACTTTCAAAAGTTTGTTACCGTAGACTAATTAAATTACAGACAAAAGTGACCTCACACCATCGATACCAGTCCACAACCTGTGTAGTGCCTCTAATTACAAGGAGCCGCAATGACGGATCCCCGGGGAGCAGTTATTAACTCCGGCACGGACAGGGGGCGCTCTCTTAAATGGAAGGAAGCTACATCCATGCATAATCACGTGGTTAAACATGGTTAAAAGTGTGGCGGAAAGCCGAAAATTCCAAAGAATGAATCATGTCAGTACAGGGGTTGTTAGCAGAGGGAGAAAGAGGGGAAAAAATACCACGGTTTTCTGGCAAATTGCACGATTTAGATTCCGACTATTCAGACATCATCGAGAGTGAAGTCCTACTAAAACAGTTCATATCAAATTTAAGTTTTATTACGATGATTTTGAGCCATTAGATTTTAAGAGAAGCAAGTATTTTTTAGAATTAGGCTGCCGAGGAACTTAATGATTTTATATTGTTGAATAACCTATTTTAACTCCAGTATTTATGTATAATGTGTAATGATGCTGATTCATGGCGATCTTAAGGTATGCTTAATTGGAACGAAAATCTGATATTATGATGTAATGGGGAAAGTATGGTAGTTTTCGTGATTAGTATTTCTAGTAAGATGTAAGAAAGTGGTGAAGACATTTTAAGAGAACAACCATATTAATTTATGAAAAATAAAAACCTGATATCCATATTCCATAGAATTTGATTAATCAGATATCTTTGTTGTGCGTCCATATGTAGATTATCTTACCATCGGGCATGTTGATCTGGATTTCTTAAAGTGTTGATCACACGCATGCATGTTAACAGGCTCACGTTAATGGTATTAATATGAAGCAGATCTATATTGAAAACTTGATCTGACAAAGACACCACCGTTTTCCCCGAAATGTCACATATTTTGATTAGACGTTTTACAGGACAATGGATGCACTGGTGCAAAGGTCAAAATCTCATATTTTGTACGTCTTCCGAGATTGGGTTTTCAATTCGGTCTCCCGAGAATTTCTTTTTTCTCTATATCTCATTTCCTTTGAACTTTTTACCATGTCTGCTAATTAAGATTTTTCCTGCGAACCAAAAAAAAAAAAAAGGTGAAGAAAATCAAGAAAGAAATAAATCAATTTTCTGTCAAGCCAAGTAAATATCGAGTAGTTGAATTCCTGACGTACTATTTTTGTTTCCACTGTAGACGCGTGGCGATTTTCAGATTTATAATTGAAAAATATTTATATAGCTTTGCTGAATGAAACCTGTAGGCCTTAGAAGAGATTTTCATTTGGTTTGAGTCAATAGCCATGTGAGATTTTGTGTTTAGAAAATCTATTGTGTTTCTTATATTAAGCCTGGTAAATATTTAATATACTTTATGTACATAGTTCATTTAACTGGAGAATTTATTATAGACATTGCCTGGAGCTATGAATGTAATTTTCAACACTGGGCATAGAACATGACAGAGTGATATAGTAAATTTGAAACTGGTCATCTTAGAAACATGAATTAGTTTTGTTGTTGTACATAATCCCTAGTAAATAATTCCTGCCTGCTAAACTGCCATTCCAGCCCTTTAACTAAACCGCCATTCCAGCCCTTTAACTAAACCATCAGTATATTCCTTTAAGTAAACCAATATATTCTTCACCTTCAATATTCAAGTTTTTCAACTAACACACATTCCAATTCCATAACTAAACCATAATTCCAGTCCTTTTCTTAAACCATAATTCAGCCTTTCAGCATGTTTAACTATCATTTAAATCCTTTAACTAAGCCAGCGTTCCAGCCCTTTCAATTAACCCTCTCCATGCTGAAGGCAAGTGGAGATGCCCCAAAGAGCAGTGCCTCTTCCTAATCCAACAGAGAGAGGGTTAAACCATTATTCCAGCCACTTAGCCAACCATTCCAGACATTCAATTAAACCACAATTCTAGTTTAGTAAACCATAGTTTTAACTAAACCATCATTCTAGCCCTTCAACCAACAATTCCAGAACAAAACCATCATTCCAGTAAGTAAACCATAGTTTTTCTAAACCTTCGTTCCAGCCCTTCAACTAAACCATCATCACAGCAAGAACTAAACCATCACAAACTACAATTTTTCATCCATCAGAGTTTACAATATGGTTTTAGTTTTATGGTTTTAGTTTTACGGAGTTTCCACATGGCATGGTGTTCAACCAATCATCGGTCAATATCAAGCTTTCCACTACATCCACAAACAATTCCGCTGTCCACGATTCCACAATATCCACATTCTCCGGTCCAGTCATATAAACCATATTCTTTTTTTTATATAAACCCCACCATTACCATTTCTCACTCGCAGACATTGCTACAATTATGTCTCTTCATATAAAGAGCTACCATTATCGTCTGTTACCCTGGTACAGCGTTCACAGATGCCATAATTCACGGTAGTATTGCAATACATACCTCCTTCCCTGTGACAACCCTATTTATCAATCGCCGCAGTATCTTTAAAGTTTGTATTCTTCACGCAAAGACTGTGGTGGTACGGGTGAAATATTCCCGTTTCAGCATTGGGCAACAAATCACTCGATGAAGGTGGGGGGTAATTTCTGCGTTGGTCTAATATGTATCCATAATCGTAACAGAGTTCAAACTTGTTTGAACAAACTTCGCGTTATTCTTCGTGACGATTTTTCGAGTCAGGCTGTTATTGATGTGGTTTGGCAGAGGATGACTTTCATACGATGGTATGCGGTTTTATTATCATATGAGAATGTAAATATTAATGTATCTATGTGGCATTTCCAGTTTATATTTAATTTGCAAACCGCAAAATCTTTGTAAAAGAAAATACACGATGCAGAAAGCCAAATTATGTTATCCATTTATTTAAGTGAAAGGATAAAAATACAAATGCAATTAAGTTTGTCTCATGCAGCATTGTTTCTTACTTTTACTTTCCTACTGCGTTGGAAACAATTTTATATTTTTTCCGTCGCCACATTATTCCAACAAATTGATATTGAATTGCTGTAAGACAATTCCATAATTAATTTTCTTTCTTTACTCAGAAGAACCTCGAGTTCCTTTGAGAAAGCGATGCAGCCTAGTCGGCCATTTTGGTAGACATTTCTTTACGCCTTCTCGCTATTCTGAGCCAGCACTCTATGACCCCAAACCTTTAACCCTGTCTCAGCTGTAGACAACCACAGATGCCCCGGAGAGCAATTCCTCTGCCTAATCCGGCAGGGACAGGGTTAACGAATAAATACCACAGAATGCGTAATATTTAGTTCAAAGTTTTGACTTGGAAGTTGTCCACGGCAACGTAAACTCCCCATTGATTGGCCACAGCACTCGGGTAATCAGATGACTCGCAAACTCGATGGCGAACAAATTCCCCGAAAGTGATTGACTTATTCAAAATTACTCAGCGCACCCCGAGGCAGAGAAACATGGATTTCTTCAATGGAAGCGTGTTTATGAAACCCCTGTTCCCCCATATCTTATCTTACAATGTACATTGTCTTGTCCAGACAAATTACTTTTATTGGCTGTCGATTCCGGTCAATTTACTTTCCTCCGAGTGCTAGAGAGCGAAGTAGAGATCGTAGGAGCTTCGGATCACAAGCAAATTACCTAACACTGGCCATAGGCATCAATTAGGTCTGTGGTCCTGCGACGAGCTTCGCTGTAGCAGCTGCTGCTGCTGCTGTGTCACATTGCATTGTGGGTAATAGTCGCCTGTGCAAAAGGTCGTGGAATCGAATAGGGAGTTGGCGAAACTCGGAAGAACTAGAGTTAGAATTTTAAGAATTAAAAACGTGAATTTGAGTCTAGCGACGTATTCATTGAACGAGTTGGTGAAAGTATGCAATAACCAGAGTCTGAATTTTATGCATTTAAAATATGAATTTGAATCTGCTGACATGTTCATTAGTTGGTGAAAGTGTATGTAAGAATCTGAGCTCTAATTTTAAGAATTAAAGATGTACATTTGGCAACTGTTCATAGAGGAAGTTGGTGAAAGTATTCAAGAATCAGATCCAGAATTTTAAGTTGTAATAAATGAATTTGAGTCCACCAACGTTAGTTAATACAACTAAACAAACTCTCACTTTGTAGTGCTCATGCAAGGAAATGAAAAAAGTTGATTTTTCTTAAATATTCATACAATATGAAATCCTAGTTTGAAATAGTTTCATTATCGGTGGAACACATTAAGAACTATCAAAACGTGATATGGTAATATGACAGATTTTGATTTAAGCACCGCGAAATGTAACCAACGAACCGATGAGCGGCCAATGAGGCTGAACCTATGGGTATCTCATGCTTCAGATTTCTTTGAATTTGATATCTTGGGATAGTTATCCTGCTTTACGCAATTAATCATGTCAATGTTTGACGCAGTCGGCCAAGACACGCGCTTCAAACATGACCCGACAGACCATTCCATCATGAAAAATGTTTAACAAAGATTACGTTTTGCCTGCAACGATAACTTGATATTCAAACAACAACAAAATGTCTCATTGGCTGTGGGTTATCTGTGGGTGGCAATTTCACTGGGCTTATCTGTTGGGTAACATTGATGTTCGGGTTATCTGTGGGTAACATTGCCATTGGTGACATTGCCATTGGTGACATTGCTATTGGTAACATTCATATTGGTAACATTGATATTGGTATCATATTGGTAACATCCCTATTGGTAACATCCCTATTGGTAACATTGGTAGTCTTGATAACCAAGATGGAAGATGTTTGGAAATCTGTATCCATTTTCATCAATTGGTAATTTATAACCAAAATTGAATTGTTTACACAATTTCCCAGTTTTCAAATTGTTTTCTAACTAAATTTGTGGTGTTTTATGGAATCAATATTGCTGAACAACTGTCTTTTAAAATTTCGCGTTTGATGTGTCGTCGGAAAATGACAACGTTGGTCAATTTGCTTTTTTAACCCCCAAAGAGCTTACTTCTTTAACCCCAAAGAGCTTATCATTAGCCTTCTCCATACCGGATGCAATTACAGATGCTGTATTGATCAAGGGGTTATTCTTTTTCTAGAGTAGAAAGTGTTAAATTAAAGGGAACAGACTTGTTGAATTCACACGACTTGTAGATTTTTAAAATGGTCGACAACAATTTTTCTCGCAAACTGTTGCCGAATTGATGGAAGAGAGACTTAAAGATTTCAGGTCTGTGAAAGTACGACAATTTCAAAGATTACCTTGGGGGAGAATGTTCAAGTTCACAGCTAAGCAGATGACGGGGTGCGCACCTTTAACTGCTAAGGGATTATCTCCTAACACCTGAACCACGAGCCCCAGGTGCTTGTCGGCGGTCAATAACATTAAAGCCGCGCTGATACGGAACCCCCACTGAAATGTGCACTAAGCACTTAAGAAGGGGCCAGCGTTTTTATTTCCCCAAAGACGAAATGTTTTATCCCGAAAATGTGCTGGGCGTTTTCGGTTTGAAGTGTAATGGCGTTGAAGGTTGTCGTTTATGTCGGCAGTCGAGGTGATGTACTATGCGACTCTGTGAGCGAGAGTTCCAGTTGGCGACGACATGGCACCCACGGAAAAATAAAATAGACGGCTGTTTTCCCCACAAATCAAGTATTTTCGTATGTTTGTCATTTATGGTAAGTGGACTTGGGCTATCGTGCTATTTTGGACAATGTTTAAGCGGTTTTGTTTCTGCGTCATTGGTATAGCGAGTTTGGGCGATTGGGACATTTTGTAAAGTGAATATAGCTGTTTCGTTATTTATGTGCGTAGTGTTTATATATGTGCATTAATGTAGCACATATGTTGACCTGTTGACAATGGCTAGATTATGAACTAAGGGAGAACTGTATTATAATTATTTGGACAGAATATAGATATTTTCAAGAGCATTTGAAGATTTTTAACCTCAAAATGGACTTGATGCCCAATTCCTCACCATTCTCCTCATTCCCATTCCCCACCCGATCCTCCCACCCTCCCCCACCCTCACCCCCATCTCACATTCCACCCGCCACACACAGTCATGCACACACGCACAAGCAAACAAGCACACATAAGCACAAACAAGCACACATACACACACACACACTCCTTGATCGGATTCAAACCCTGAATATCTGTCTATGTTGTCCAACACATCATTGCTCATACCTCCAACCCGCCTACATTAACCGGCTCCGTGGCGTAATGGTTAGAGCATCGGCCCGGAGTGCGGAAAGTCGTGGGTTCGATCCACGGTCGCGTCATAGACGCTAAAAGGTGGTACTTGTTGTTTCCCTGCTTGGTGCTCAGCATTAAAGGGGTAAAGCAAGGACTGGCCAGCTCGGAGTCAGTATACTGTGTCTGAGTGGGGTA
>JAVCKZ010078939.1:2343-12909 GCA_034780755.1 Lepetodrilus elevatus
TGAATGGCAGTACCAACATCCACAACTGTAAGTGCCCCTCTTGTACTTGTCCGCTCCGGACAATGGCTTGGGAATAGTTATTGTTTGTGTGTGTTTGTTTGTTTTTAAATTGTAATTTATTATTAAAAACAGTAATAATAACGATAGTATAAATGTTGTGTTTTTTTTACTCGTGAAGAAACAGGATTGATCATGTTAATACCACATTCAGTGAGAAAATAAGTCCTTCCACGGTTTACCAACGTAGAGCTGGAAAGTGAATCTATAAATCATGTGTGCAATCATGCGTATACGAACAAGTTCCGGTTTAGATCAATGGATACCGTGAAGCATCTACACTATACGTGTCTGCCACGTCTCCTATCGTGGCGTTACTTCATTACTTACTTGCTGTGCTGACAGTCCATACTGAGACACTGGCTTTCCGGGATGGTCAAGTCAGCCAGTACAAGAACAGCAGGACAGTGGTCATCCCATTGTCCGGACAGTCGTCATGTGTCAGTATATGCCGAGGTGGCCGCCGAAACCGCTGTTTAACTTCGGGGAATGATAAATGTTGACAATACTAATCAACCATTCACTGTTATTTTCTGTATCGTTTTGACTTTTTTCTTTTGTTTGAATAAGATTTATGGAACAGGTATAGTTTATGTTCATGGGGTGTTTAGAAAACATTCTCAAATAGCCTGAAAATTGTTCTGGGTATGCTATCGCCGGTGTTGTATGATAAGGTGTCGAAATTGTTGATTAGACAGGAACAATATCAGCAGCTTCAGTATGTCTTATATGGGTGCATATCAGGACATATAACAACATGGGAACAAGCTTAATACTCATATACGTAATTTATCAATTAACCCATTTTGGTCCAGTTTTGGTCAGTCTCTCTGAAGCCACTGGAAACATTCCTCTTTCTGGACTCTTAACCATTCGAATGTCAACATCTGATGTCTAGACCTCGGGGCAAACATACCTTCCAGTCTCCAGCAAGGATTACTGTTTTCCTTTTTTGTCATCAATCCGTTTTCGGTTTCTAATCCCAGCTTTCGAAGAATCCTACTTTTCAAAGGTGTTTGTTGTTATAGGGTCTATGTATATGCTAGGTACACTAATAATTTAAGATGTATCTTCCCTATTTACCCACGTGTAAGCTGCAAACTGCCAGAATGTGAAATAACGCTGGCTTGACAAAATATCGGCACATTGTTCATAGGTTCTTCAGCATATCGAGTCTCAGGTATACACACATCCATTTCTATTAATCTTTCCATATGTGTAGGATTCTTTTAAGGCTTATGGTTTTAATTTCTCTCTGGGAAGTTTCATTCGGTAAATCTATCAATTCGATATACATGTGCATGTATAGGTGTACAGCGTATCACCACTCACGTTTTACACCGTTAAGAAGATTATTGTTAACATATCGGAAACATATATAGGAATATAAATATATGAACCTCACATTATGTGGACGCATTAGCACGCACACGTACACGGGTAGCCGGGTGTGATATGAGTCAAAGGGGTAACCCCGCTGGCCAAGAGCAGTAGGAGCATCTCATATCACACCCGGCTACACACGCATACGCACACGTATACTCATCTCTTTCTCTCTCTCTCTCTCTCTCTCTCTCTCTCTCTCTCTCTGAGAGTTACTACTACATTATGTTGTAAACAGCGGTATTGGAACAAGGTTAACCCACACAGTTGGCCTATTCGTAATGCATGACACCCCATCTCGGGATACACGAAACGCCCCATTTAATACATATAGACCAACACGAATCACATACATAGTCGAGATTAATTCCTTTATGACCCGGGTAACACGTTACGGCTACTGTCTCCGATTTCCCAAATGGAAATGCTCTCTCGCATACCGCCCGCTGTGCCGTGTTCTTACCTCAGTCTCCAAACCTCCGGGGGATTCCTTGCCTCGTATACATATATTACCATCAGTCTTGGGTATGAAGAAATTAACTCCACGTAGATACAACAGTGTGTGGTATGCTAATAAATCATGCCGATTTGTCAACTGTCATAAAGGTGGCTTTGGGCATAAATCATATATTATTTTAATGACCATTTTATTTGTAATTGACATATCCTTAGAAATTCCGAATGTCAAGTATCCATACCTTTATTTGTTGACATAAGGCAAGGTTTCAAGGATAGCTTCAAATGTGCTAGGAAAACATATTGTATATCTGGTATAATATGTTTGGCATCCGACTATGTTACACAGTTTACATAATATCTTCATATATTATAAATTGAAGCTGATACTAGTGGAGGTAAGAGGAGTTGATAATTTACATTAAAGGTGAGAGCTAATATACTAATATGTTTACTTGATCTCCGCCTGTGTCTAATGGGAATTTAATTGCGATACGGTATAGTGTATTTCAAATCCCAAAATCTGAAAAGTATGTGTAAAATGCACCCATCATTTCACTAGATCGCTTCCAAATAAAGGACCAACTCCGTCACTTAAACTAATGATACACGCTCCCAGATAGTTCACAAAAAAAACATCATACATGTAACACACCCGGCGTACAACAATGTACAGTTTCAATTACTAATATTAAAAATAGGCGCAGTAACGGTTTATATAAGGCTTAATTTGGACTGTTATCATAACATTGCTAGATCAGCGACGTAGAAATTCATTCCTCACGACTGCACTTATCCCTGGTGCTACTAGTACTAGTATTAATCTTTACACGGTATCCTTGACACATCGCTTCAGGGATCATCCCTCGCCATCTTGTATATATGACCATTGCCCACGACCCCCCATCAGGTGCCTAAGGAGCATGCGCAGAACAAAAGCTAATCCGACAAGTCGTAACAGGTGATGTAGAGATGCCATTATGGTAGGACACTCCTCCTCATCCACTGAAATATAATTTGTCACAATCATTTAGGACAGGTGAAGGTCTTTGATGTTAAATAACACCGACACGCAGGCGTGATGCGTGCTGGGGTAGCAATGATACTTTCAGGAACAGATAAGGTCATATGAGGGATTTCCAATAAATATAGACGAATGTGTCACCAGTATGTTATCAAAGTTCTGTATCCATCCATTGATAAATGTCAACTAACAGATTTAACATTGACATTGGTAGGAGAATATGCGCTGCGCAGATGTGTGCAGTGCTGTATGAAAAAACATACAGATATGTTCTCAACAAAGACAACGTATAGACCAGTTTCATGTCTTATGTTGCGATCACTAATACCATAATGTTTATGTCTTTTTAATCTGTCCATACACGTACTCAAATTCATGAACATGTCCGAGGGTATTGTTATATGACAGCGTTCTGGGATCGGATGAATTCTAGCATTGCTCGGATAACTAGCAAAAATGGATCATCCCTAAAAATAAAATTAAAAAACACTGAAACGGAAATTGTTTCGACACTCTTTCAATAAGACAATTAATACAGCAAGAAATGGAAACAGCAAGGTTGCCTTCTCTGCCCTTGTGTTTTAACAATAGAATCAGCAAACGTTGAATTGGAAGAGCAGTGGATATAATATCTAGTAAATGTTCAATTCCTCGGTTGTTTAGGACTCCATGGAGAGCTGACCAGATTTCCAGTCGCCATGTTAATCTACCACCATGGGAAACTAGGTTGGTGTTCCATTGACAGTCTTGGACGCACATTCTGGAAAGGAGGCTGCTCCATTCTAGCTGTTTTGTCTGTACTTTCTGTTCGACGTATGCGCAGTTACACTGCGCGGTGTTGATCCTTGGTAACTGCGCATGCGTCGGACAGAACAGCTAGAAAGGAGCAGTCCCCTGGCCAGAATGTGCGTCCAAGACTGTCAATGGAACACCACCCTAGGTAAAATGACGCATTACGTGGCCAGAGAACTAGTTTGTATCCTTACTGTAGTTGATGGAGGAATGTCACTTCCATAAAGACTACACAGGTGTGGTACGTGGAGACACGTGGTCGCGAGCTTAGTCGCACGCTTCAACACGCGTGCTTTAATAAACTAAACATACTCAATGCTATAGTACATAGTAAATGAGAACTGAAACATTGGAATGATTTTCTACAAAAGAAGTTTAGCCTTTTTGATTTAAACTGTTATTTCTTTTTATAAATATTGTTGTATTTTATTTTTAAGGAAGCCCACCCAGTCCCGCGATTACGAAACCTTTCGAGTACGATTCCATACTCAAACTGAAATTTTATATCAGGATCTTGGACATTATATTTTTGCGTTGGATTGAGACATTATATTTTTGCGTTCTAGCCAAACATGTCTTCATATCTTGGGATCCATTGTCCCGCGGACAATGGCACCAACGACTTGGTAACTGAAATAGCCATTGTATGTATGTACACTACTCTGATGTTTATAAACATGAGATGTATAGTACTATGCTCGTCCCTGTATTTCTTTCCAAATTTATTGAATAGAAGCGAAAGCGCCGAACTGTAAACGGTGAGATGCTATCTCTCTGAAAGCAAACATGTAGATGTCAAGAAATATACGGCGCCTTGTATTGTCTCTTCAAGTGTAAATCCACATAAAACATGCTCAAATAATTCGGTTAATGACCTCAAATACAGGAACCGCTTCATTGCACGTTCTTATCTTATCTATCACCTTACCAAAGACGGAAAGAAAGCTACACTTTCAAGAGAAATCTGAATCTATCAAATTATATGTAACCGTATCTGTCAAATATATAGAAGAAAGCAGGTCAGAGGAAACCAATCGCCATCAATAGTATATCAAGCCTATTCCTCTCGTCCTTAGACATACACCCCGCTGTGCCGATCCATGTTTAGAGGAAATGAGTTATTTCATGCATGATTACTTACATTCGCTACATGATTTTTTTCACACGGGTTTGAAAATACATACTCTTAGCGGCGTGTGTTGTTTGACGCTTACACTTTGTCACCATCAATCAATATGTTGTCAAAATGTCACTTCATCTCATTTCAATCCATCGCCGATTTGTGTGTCTATGTTAATGTATAATAGTGTCCAAACGGTTCTCATTGCTTGTCTGTTTCACACGTGTCCTTCACTTGTCCTTCTCTTGGACAGTTTCACCTGCTTGTAGGCGTGTTGAGTGGCCATGTTGATATACAAGTATACATAGATCCAAAACACTGAGTTGAAAAACACCCCGGACTCAATTTAACATAATTCGTTGTGCATTGTGGATGCGCACAATAACCATATTAGCGGGGTCAGGTTTCATCGTTTGCCTTTGACCACGTGAAGGGAATTCCTTTGTGGAACTGAATCGAGGATAGGTATGTTCTTCTGACCGGGCAAAGAGCCTGCTTTGTGTGGAAAGATTAGATAGCAAAATGAAGATAATGGAGAAATATTTAGTAAAGCAGCTAACATAATTACATTGTATTCAGAAGTATGGTGTTACTGTTGTATATACATCACCAGTTGTTATCCAAATGGATTTAGGTAGTCCATCTTGATCCCTAGGTTTAATAACAACGGTTTGAAAATGTGATTGCAATCTTGATTTCAATGAAATGATAGAATTATTGTAAGCATAGCGTAACTTTTGCTATCTAGAGTATATTGGAGACGTTTGGTTTTACGTCATGAATATGGATTCCGTTTTCTGTGATGATTATTGTGCTAAATATTCAGGGTAAGATGGGTAATGGGCGTGGAATAAAAGTAGCACTGTGTTAGGAAAAGGTTAACAAAGACTATATTTATTTACACAAATGCTTATCTTAAGGGATATCTATTGAAGTTTGGTAGCTGTTTGTAAAAGAATCATCAAATGGAAAACATAATAACATTTACCATAGTATGTAAAATGATATATCGTGAACTGGATCCGTAACTACATATACTAGCATATACACAATGTTGAATTCATATACCTGTACAATTCAATGAGCGTTACAACAGTAAATTCTGCTTTATGTCGTATGAAACACTGTTCAATGTATGCGTATGTGTGTGTGTGTGTGTGTGTGTCTGTGTGTGTGTGTGTGGGTGTGTGTATGTATGTGTGTGTGTATGCATGTGTGTGTGTGTGTGTGTGTGTGTGTGTGTGTGTATGTGTGAATGTGTGTATGTGTATGCGCGTGCGCACAAACGCGTACGCTTGTGTGTGCATCCGTGTTTGCGAGTGAGTGTGTGTGACGTGTGCGTGTACTATAATATTTGTGTGACTGAGTGTGTGAGAGTATGAGAGGAAGCGAGGTCATCTACCATGACCTGATAGAACCAAGCATCTCCAGTCTAACCAGCCCTCATCCAGACACGAAACACGACTCTCCTGTCTGTCAAATTATTCACAATAAACTAAAATTAAATCATTAGTCTGTTTGCCCCCTAAAACCAGGCAGTATGGCATGGATTAGGGGGCTCGATCATAATCCGCATAGGATATCATCATAGCAACACTGCACGGTATCAGGCTAAAGGCCAGGACAATTTGCCTGACAATATAAGATGTAGGATGCCTCGTAGCGTGGACTCTCGTCCTCCTGGGTATGTTTCTAGTAGAAATTAATCCCCGGGATATTAAAAATATCGGCCTTCGTCAACGATACCATGGATATAAAAATAAATCACAAACCAAGTTGACCTTTTCTCTATGCGAGAGAAATATGTGACCCCTAATCCCAGATTTATCCCTTGAACTATGAGTCCGGGTATCAATTTTACAGTTCGGCTGTAAAGCGATTAGTATATAGTAAACATTGATAGGAGGTGCTTGTCGAAAAAACACGGTAGCAACGGTGGTGTAAGCTGAACATGAGCTCGATTGGAATGTTCTGAAAGAAGTTGTTGTCTCGATTATCATATTATTTCTGTCCGTTCAGAGACGTATTCAATCCGAAATAACTCCTTAGCTTATACATAGCGTTATATTGTCATGTAACGAATGTCAAATTTAGAAATGGGTAACTTATCAAAATTGGAATGTTATGAAAGACATATTCAATCCGAAATACGCCCTTAACATGTATGTTCATCGCACTACTGTTATTGCAAGTTATGGCTATGGTATGTGATAGATTGATAAACCGAGTTTATTACTAGTATATGGTCAAACAATCCATTTTATTTCATTGATACTTTTAAAACACCATATCAGAGAACAGTATTAACCATAACGGCTACTTATAATATGTACATGTTTCGATTCTTCTAAACGTTCCGTATGCATACATGTACGGACATATAGACATAAATAACTCGCGCATACCTACGTAATGTTTCAACTGAAACACAGCAGCAAGCTTACGTAGAGTGCCCTCGAGTGCACGTATCAACGGCCACTCTATAACGTCCGGACAGGGTCTACACACCTGCCAGTGACAAGCTCTAATCCAGGGGTTACCATGATAAAGGTCCGAGCCCCTAACCAATGGATAACCGTAGTAATGGTCAACTTAGGCCTGCTTAATGGCTTTAGTCTGACACGGCCAAAATAATGTCCAAGGGCACGTGTGTAACTCCCGGTTCTGAGAACAGAGTGCTTATCGGGGGAGTTACAAAACTGTCAAAAGAGGTGGTGGCGGTCGTGGCGGTTGAGACTTTGGCAAGGATAGGAGTTAGCGTGATATAAGGTGGTTGACCATTAACATTCAAGCGCCACCCAACGTTCAAAAATCTCAATTCAGCTCTTCTCCGTTCGTGCACAAGTCTCCCGAGCTTTATCAGATTTACAGCGGCAACATGTTGATATCAGTAGGAAATGTTTAAATTCTGAAAAATTGTGAAAAGTTTATATTTTTAATTAGTTTATATTTTTGTATTGCAGTTGTTGTAAAGTAATGTAATCACCATATTTTAATAAATTTTAGGTATAAATTAAAAATAAGTGTTCACCTGGCATACGTATGACCTCGTTTAAAGGGTGTCATCAATCTTCAGGGAATTATAGCATACATGCTACTACTATACCCTTCTTAGAATAAATTTATATTTGAAAAAGTTGGTGGCATCTAACAAATGACCAGTCGTACTATATGTTATGAGACCGTTGCTACTTTTAAAATGTATATGCTAACTTTATAATACAGGTTTGATGAACAGCTTATTCAAGGTTATAATAATAGTATTTAGGAAAACGTGTGAATATGATTGGCAAACAATTGTTTGCAAGTTAATGGCTAACAAACTGACGTCGCCGTTTTCTTTTCCAGACAATCCCATCCGTGTGTTGGATCCTGCCGTTCAACAACAATATACCGCTGGTTATGAAAAATGCATCACAGAAGTATTACAGTTTCTGGAACAGCACAACCATGTTGGAAACGATATTCGTGATAAAATTTCAAGTCATTGCCACGACAAACTACAAGAAAAGGCCGTCTCTGTTGAACCTATGGATGGAATAAAATGTGAAAAATCAGAAGACGAAAGTGATAACGCATCATCGAGCAGCCCATCGTCGCCGGATATTCCAAATTACTCTTCACACAACGACGACTCTAAGCAAGAAGAGCGACTTCCGGTTCAGAATAACACAGCATACGTTAGTCCATTGCAGCAGCAGCAACAACAATCCAGCCCAGAAACGTCCCCCATGAAGCAGGCGACTATTCAGCCAGTCGGTGGTGGACCTATCAAACTCGTGTGCGGAGGCGATATTCTCATTCTAGTCGATTCAGCGTCGGCACAAAACATTCAAGCTCCACCAAGCATTCCAAAAATTCAATTCACCTCTTCTCCGTTCTTGCAAAAGTCTCCAGAGCTTTATCAGACTTATAGCGGCAACATTTTGAACGGATGTGTGACATCTTCAACGCTTCCGTTTCCCTTGTACAGACTTTCCAACATTCCTGTGACAGGTGTTCCGATGAGTGGAGTGCCATTGACTGGAATTCCGATTTCCGGATCGACATTTCAACCAGTTCAAATTCAACACCAACCCGCCAGTAAACTCGAATTTCTCCCGGGAAGCATAATTAGTCAAAACGTCCAACCATTGGTCGAGAACAGCCACGTGATCCCTCAGCAATCGCAAGAGTCGATGTGGCGACCTTGGTGAAATACATTCAAATTTTAAAACAGTGCTACTCGTGAACAATGAGAATGGCGGGAAAGCTTTAATGTGTATATAGTATATTTATTTTGTTTCTGTTTTTACAAAGTAATGCATTTATGGATTCAGAATCTATGGAACAGAGGAGTGCATTTACAACAGGTTTCTTATTCATGGTCAAGATTCTATGTGATACCTGTGCATTTAAAATATATATAGTTCATGAATACATGTGGCATGGACGAACACTATAGGATATACTAGTATATATGTGTATGAATTATTCAAATGGATCTGAGCATTGCGGGGGGTTCGTGTTCCGTGATTGAGAGCTGATTTGTTGGGCACTATACCGGGGGAGGGAGACAAATTGTATGCACTATAAACGACATGAAGTTGACTCAGGTTCTGAGATATATGCTCTCATTAACGCACATCCTTTCACCGCCTGGTGTCAGTTCTGGCCCTCGGTCTACACCTGATACTGCCGAGGTGTATATAGTTGCATGACACAAGTGCATTCCTGCAGATACTGTGCAGTAGATAGCAGACAACAGACACTGCAGTGGATACTAGCAGAACCGGGGGCTATTTTCGAACCGTTCTTACGAACCTCATACCCTTAGAACACTACGTAGCCGTACTATAAGAATCGTTAAGATTGTCATACGATCGTAAGAACGTTTTGAGAATAGGCCCCCTGACCTTGAGATTACGAAACATTTTTAGTATGATTTCATGACCATGCTCAAATTTTATATTTTTTATTTCTGAACAAAACCTTGAGTTTAGCAAATAATAAGTCCGTATTCAAGAAATGTTAGTAATCTCAGGGCCAGAAATTAAGTGCAACACATCAGCAGGAAGGAATGTTTATATTTGTTATTATAGGTAAGAAATTGGCAAGAACTAGACAAGCCATCATCATGATTAGTAGAATGCATCTCGTTAATTATTCATTTACATTATACTGTATACTTGTTGAACATACGAGTTACATTCCAGAAGATATAGTGCATGGTATACATATATTCTACATAAAAGTCGTCCATGTTTATGAAGTTGTTGGAATAAATCAGATTATGTAAACATGTATATGTATGGTTTTGGTTTGTTTCATGAAGTTCCGATTCTAGAATCATACACATTTTAGTCATACCTATAATTATGTATGCAATACAGATTAAAGTTATTACCAGTATTTACAGATACACATTTGTATTACATAATTAAATGATAAAATATATATACAGATACAAGAGATGACAACGCGAGGTCTACACAGTACTGGTGCCACTGTAATATACATAATACATAATTAATACATAATACATGCCCTACATACTCTCACTCACGTAGATCACAGTCACATAACAAAACAAATACAACATTTATGTCAGTTATACTTATTCGGTATACAATGCACAATGGTAATGTAGTTAGACAAGAATACAGGGCGGGTTTTCATAAAGGGGCTAAGTCAGATTTTGCTATATATTTGGTCATCAAAAACTGACTTAAGCCCCTTTATGAATACCGGCCCA
>JAVCKZ010078950.1:0-11329 GCA_034780755.1 Lepetodrilus elevatus
ACTGCTTGACTAGTCTGGATTTCCACCAGTTTTTATAGTGCTAGTTCACTTAGAATATCATGTCGCAGATAGAACAAGATAAATAGAGGAAATAATGTCAATAAATATTTATAATTTGCTAGAGAACTAGTACTAAAATACTCCAAGTTGTATACTCCCCAGGGAGGTGAGAAGGAAAGTGAGGGCACATGGATCCACTGATCTAGATAATAGTGCTTTGTGCTTGGAGTATGCATAGTGTAATATTAACACTTTATTATTTTTAATTATGAAAATGGTCATGTACGGTATGTGTTAATGTTTATTTGAGCAAGAAATAGATCTTGATTGGGCACAGCTGGATTGGACACAGGTACATCTCATTAGGTCATCTCCCGTAGCCATCAGCATGGAGAGGGTTAATTGTACTGTATTTCTCCAGCACATAACATTTAAAAACATTTAGATGACATGAAGTGAGACGACACAACACGATAACTGGAGTTGCCTACTTTTACAACTACTACTGGAGGCGGCGCCCGTTGCTGCTGTGGAATGGTTGTCAGGACACTGGTGGCAGACTTTGGCATTGGTGCGGGACTGATAGGATCCGAGAGGACATGGACTGCAGGGGACCAGACCCGTCCTGGAGGACTGACCCACAGGACATACATCTGCACAAACACAGCAACACAACAACACATCATATATGTGTAAGTATGTTCAGCTTCATAATCATCCAATGAAAGAAATCAGGCTTAAAGCAACTCTCTCACCGACATTTTGCCATCTGTAAATATTGTATAAATAAAAAATATATATATTCAATATTAATTTGTTGATATTTCATGTTCCTACTATGCACAATAAATTGAATTATATAATTTTAATCCATGTTATTATTTAGTTATCAGAGGGACGTATACCTATACAGTGGGACTGGTTGGTCGACTGTTTATCCACAGTGGAGATTTCATTAGGACAGGGTTGACACACAGACACACATACCTATACAGTGGGACTGGTTGGTTGACTGTTTATCCACAGTGGAGATTCCATTAGGACAGAGCTGACACACAGACACACATACCTATACAGTGGGACTGGTTGGTCGACTGTTTATCCACAGTGGAGGTTCCATTAGGACAGGGTTGACAGCTGGACTGGCCGGCCAGGGTTTGGAAACTTCCTTGTGGACATCGATAACACTGGTCGCTGGTGTGGTTCACGAACGTTCCCGGGCTGCACTTCACTGTAACCACAGACAGTCTGTACTCACAACTTGTACACAGACAGGACACAGACAGGACACAGACAGGACATAGCTATGTAATAAGCAGAGTCCTGCATTAATGTCAGAATGTACTTCTAATCTATCTATCTGTATGCAACAGAAGCATACACGTTATACATGTCAATGGATTAAAACCAGAGATATAACCAGTGTATGTGTGTGTGTGTGTGTGTGTGTGTGTGTGTGTGTGTGTGTGTGTGTGTGTCTGTCTGTGTGTGTATGTCTGTCTGTGTGTGTCTGTGTATGTATGTTTCTCTGTGTGTGTGTCTGTATGCGTCTGTGTCTGTGTTTACATGTGTGTATGTGTGTGTCTGTCTGTGTGTGTGTGTGTGTGTGTGTGTGTGTGTATGTGTGTTTGTCTGTGTGTGTGTGGTCTGTGTCTGTGATCCTTCGCTATGACAATATGGATACACATACTTGCATAGTGCAATAAGTTGGACTGGGCATTGCAGGGGAATGGACAACCAACATTTAATTACAATCTCATACTACAGATTTTACAACTTATTACAATGTAAGAACATCCCAAGTAAATTAGCAATATGTCTTATCTTCTAATAATAGACAAATGGTAATACATCCTAAATAAGGGGTGTTTACCAAGAATGTTACATATGTCTATGTGTATGAAGTAGCCTCATTGTCTAACTATTTCATGCAGAATGTGTGTATAGAAGATGGAAGTGAAATGAATGCCTTACTTGCACTAGTGTGAGCACACTTACAGCAGTAGTCTTTCCTTGGGATATGACCAGGTGGACACTCACAGAGATGGCGAGACACAATGGGGAGATGGTGGGTGACCGTGCATGTCCGTGATACATTCACCTGTATGGTCATGTTCATAGAGTTCAAGATCTGCTGCATGCACATTTTCGTCAGGTTGCGATTGGCAGATGCATTGTTCTGGTGGAGATGTAATCCAACTATAACTTGAATCTGAAAACAGTATGTTTATTAGTGAACTACCCATATGAATACTCTGTACTACTACAGACAGGAGCTCATCTATTTCATGTTTGTATTCTACACAATATTTTGATGTGTTAAGAGGAATTGCAAGTTATCTATCCCGGGAGAACTTAATGTTGGTAGTCCTGACACAAAGGTATCTGGTTGCTTCCAGGAGGAAGAGGTACCATGGTATCTTGTCTGGGAGGAAGGTAATATGTTATCTTGTCTGAGAGGAAGAGGTACCATGGTATCTTGTCTGAGAGGAAGATGTACCATGGTATCTTGTCTGGGAGGAAGGTACCATGTTATCTTGTCTGGGAGGAAGGTACCATGTTATCTTGTCTGGTAGGAAGAGATATCATGGTATCTTGTCTGGGAGGAAGGTACCATGTTATCTTGTCTGGGAGGAAGAGGTACCATGGTATCTTGTCTGGGAGGAAGAGGTACCATGTTATCTTGTCTGGGAGGAAGAGGTACCATGTTATCTTGTCTGGGAGGAAGAGATATCATGGTATCTTGTCTGGGAGGAAGGTACCATGGTATCTTGTCTGGGAGGAAGGTACCATGTTATCTTGTCTCGTAGGAAGAAGGTTCTAGAACTCACAGGTGAAGTAGATCCTGATATGTTGTAGGTCACAGTGACATTGAGCTGGGTCGTGGACAAACACTTCAGTCGTCCCACTCTAGTAACAAGTTCTTTTTCTATTTTCTTCTTGGCATCCTGCAGACAGTTATTTAGCTTCCAAGTTATGGTAAAGTTGAACTGTATTTTGAGGTCACAGTCTGGCACAACTATATCTGTCAGAAGAAATGAAAGTGATGAAAGCAGGTGTCAGTCATGTTGCTTGTAGAAACATGGTGCGGATTGTGAAGAACATGCTGACATCAAAGAGAACTAGAATGGTTTCATAATATGCTTATAATCTTCTCTTCCTCATCATTAATTTCTAATAAAGATCATTACCATCCCAGACAGAATGTCAACCAACTATTGCTGGGACTAAAGCTATACCACTGACCGGTGCAATCTGGTACGATGTTGTAAGGCGACCAGCTGCCGTTATGGCTGCAGATGTACTCCATGGTCACGTTGTACACAAGCTCCTTGCCGCGGTCACAGCTCACTACACAGTGGCTGCTATTCCCATTTCTTGTACAGTTCTTGAAGCCGCCATTGGGTGAAGGCAGAGACCAATCAGGACAGTTCTCAGCTGTGGGCAAAATGTAACACATGCTTGAGGACATCCACTGAAGCTACATCCACCGACAATACATCCACAGACAGACACTACATCCAGACACTACATCCACAGATACTACATAGACGCTACAGACACTACATCCACAGACACTACATCCACAAACACTACATCCACAGACCACATCCACACTACATCCACAGACACTACATACACTACAAACACTACATCCACAGACACTACAGACACTACATCCACAGACACTACATCCACAGACAGACACTACATCCACAGACAGACACTACATCCACAGACACTACATCCACAGACACTACATCCACAGACACTACATCTACATCCACATACACTACATCCACAGACACTACATCCACAGACACTACATAGACGCTACATCCACATGAGTGAGTGAATATGGAGTTTTAACGTCGCTGCGGGAATCTTTCACCCATTTGCGACGTTCTGCATCCACATACACTACAACCACATTTAGGGGTTTCAATAACAAGAATGACTATACAAAGTGTTAATGGGACTAGATCAGGAATCATACAATGGTCACCATCCTCATCTAATACAGGTCTACAATGAATCCTAGCAGTGTGGATCAGGCTCTTGTATACACATACACAGGAAGGATGAACTGTTACTCACGCTGGACTTGGTACACAAAGGAACAGTTAGCAGTATTTCCAGCTTTGTCAAATACAGCCGCATGGATCTTGTAGGGGGTCCGCATCTTGATGCGGCTCCCTGGACCTGGACCATCACTGTATACGGTCCTGTCGATGCCACCATAGTCTGAGCTTCTCACTGGCTCTGACTGGAATCTCAGCTCCACCATCTGATTGGACGACTTGTACACCTCCACCACAGAGGTGGGGCACGTGACAGTTGGTGGAGTGACATCTGCGGATGACAGAGAAACCTTGACATGGAAGGACATGCATCCACAATGTACTGACTTTATACTGTAGGTAATTTATAGTAGTGGTAATACTACAATCGTTGTGTGGAACAAGGTACACACTTCATGTAACACAAGGTATCCCTCACTACGTTACATACACATCATGTGAGAGTTTACTCACCAATGAGAACAACGTTCAGATGACAGGTATAAGAGTTCCCAGCCAGATCAGTGGCCGTCACATTGATAGTCATGTTCTGAAATACAAGTACACATGTGATCATCACTAGTTGATATGCAGTCAGTATTATACAAGTACACATGTGGTCATCACTAGTTGATATGCAGTCAGTATTATGGAGCTTATGTTGACCTTGATACAATATCTATTGTAGATAATGTACACATTGTACCATTTGTGCTTCTCATATGTTGTATAAACGCTACACTTGAGATACAAGACTTTACAGATTATCTTTCTCAAGTGAAATTGATGTTTCAAGATCGGAGCATTAGCAAGGGATATACAATGTTAAGGAAAAGATAATCAATCTGTAATCCTGAGTACTAATAACTTGTGGGTTATTGCGTACTCATAATCACATGAGTCATAGTTAGTAAGATTGACTAATGGAATTGCGAATTCTGAAACCAACTATTCGTCAAAACTGTGTAATACATGTAGAAGACAACAATCCATCTGCACATTACACATGAGTAATATGAAACTAGGTCTGATTTAGGAAAGTTGAAGTTGGTATTGGACAGTCAATGTCTACAGACCATGTCGAGGTCGAGGTCTCACTATGACCACCACTGCCAGCATCTAATACATTGAATGATTTACAGTCTTAGCCGTGGAATAGTATTTCCACCTGGACGTATTCGTCAGTATCCATTTTCAATCGAATTGTAGCACTGCACAGTGAGAAACATGTCTAACAGAGCAGAGTACTGACACGCTTCACACAGCTAAGACCAGGAGTTCCCCACGGGTAACACATACAAAAGTGCTATACCCAATGTGTAATATATGATGCTTTAGAAGTTGAAGTTTTATTGATGGCAAGTACAGCTAGTGAATGATATACAAAGCCAATGTACCGTACTTTAACCCTCTCCTTGCTGAATTAGGCACAGGCATTGTTCTTCAGGGCATCCCCGGTTGCCTCCAGCATGGAAAGAGATAAAGCGTCCTGTCTTACCTGTGTGAAGAGATAAAGCGTCCTGTCTTACCTGTGTAAAGAGATACGGCAGCCTGAAGTCTCCCGGGCTGTAGGAGATGGACGGCGCTGCTCCAGAGTTGTCGGCGAATGTGGGCAGACTGAAGTTGGCAAGAACTGGACCCTCTGGACCGAGATTCACCACAACATCAGCAGTCGGACAGTCTTCAGAGTACGGAGGCTGAATGTCTGAGGGAGGAGAGAGGAGGTAAAGTATGAAGGCTGAGTGTCTGAGGGAGGAGAGAGGAGGTAAAGTACGGAGGCTGAGTGTCTGAGGGAGGAGAGAGGAGGTAAAGTATGGAGGTTGAGTGAGGGAGGAGAGAGGAGGTAAAGTATGGAGACTGAGTGAGGGAGGAGAGAGGAGGTAAAGTATGGAGACTGAGTGAGGGAGGAGAGAGGAGGTAAAGTATGGAGGCTGAGTGTCTTGAGGGAGGAGAGAGGAGGTAAAGTACGGAGGATGAATGTCTGAGGGAGGAGAGAGGAGGTAAAGTATGGAGGCTGAGTGTCTGAGGGAGGAGAGAGGAGGTAAAGTATGGAGGCTGAGTGTCTGAGGGAGGAGAGAGGAGAGGTAAAGTATGGAGGCTGAGTGTCTGAGGGAGGAGAGAGTAGGTAAAGTATGGAGGCTGAGTGTCTGAGGGAGGAGAGAGGAGATATGTTTGATTGTGTTAGGGCAGTTGCGATTACTGTGAGAAACATATCAGACTAGCATAAAGAGAAGATAGTTCACAGATCCACATAGCACTTACAGTGCAAATTGTGATGCTTAAGTTACATACAGTTCCAAGTGCCACGTACAACACCAGCCTTCTATACAATCAGCATCAACCAGCACCTGGAGTGCCGTAAGATCTCTTCATTGAACTGACTACGAGTCTACAAGAGCATGGAGTGAGTGTTACCTTGAACTGACTACGAGTCTACAAGAGCATGGAGTGACTGTTACATTGAACTGACTACGAGTCTACAAGTGCATGGAGTGACTTACATTGAACTGACTACGAGTCTACAAGAGCATGGAGTGACTATTACATTGAACTGACTATGAGTCTACAAGAGCATGGAGTGACTGTTATCTTGAACTGACTACGAGTCTACAAGAGCATGGAGTGAGTGTTACCTTGGCAGACAGGAGACGAGATATTAGTCCACTTTGGCCGCTCATCAGTTGATCGAGAGTGGATTGTCAGGTTAGCACTTCTCTTTTGTCTCCCTTCATCTGAAGATTACATCATCATCAAGTTGAATGTGAAATATTCCCAAATGTTGACCAGCAGGAATTTAACTTGATATTCAAAGCTAAGTAGGCTAAATTTAATTTCAATTTACAGTATTAAATTTGACACAGTTATGCCTAGGTCACATTTGCCATGGCGGCCGTAGGTTTTTAAATTTCTATGGCCAATAGCAAATCTACGGCTGCCGCAGAATTCCCACGGTCAAATTCTGTATCAGTCACATAATTTATGTTAAGGTAGCCGCATGGCCTATTTTGAATTTGTGTTGACAGAAAAACTGTGGCCTCCATATGGCATTTGAAGTGATGACGCACAGCCGCCTTATGGCCTCCGTGTGTCGGCCATAGGGGGACCATAGTTTGTCTACAATCTATATGACAGATATGAGAGATAATATACACTGTACAGGTGAAAACAAACTGATATACATGTACTAGTATATACCCACTCCACGCACGAATCGTACGCAGCGGGCGTACAGGAGCCGTGCTTGTGCCTTGCGTTGCCCGTAGGGTGTGCCACACACTGCAAGGCCACCGTACGGGCACCGTGCGGCCTCAATACGGCTGCCCTAGGGCGCTCGTTGAATTTATGCGGCTGCCATAGAGGTAGGACGACCGTGCGGCCACCGTAGATCTTCTACGGCTGTCGTAGGTATCTTACGATGTTGTGGGGCTACGGCCGCCGTATCCTAGCCGCAGAGCAAATGTGACTTAGGCATTAGTAAGTAAAATACTATTTCTGAATCTGCTGCTACTGAGTACTGTACCTGGGATGCTTGGAGCTATGTCCTGAGGCGTGCTACTTGCTTCTACACATGCCTGATTCTTATACGTGCGATTCCCTAGACACTCCCAGTCAAGACTCTTTACTTGAACATGTTGTATTGATGTATTTCCACAGTTTGACAGCCGATTCGTAGTTATGAAGTACGAAGGAGCAGAAACACGAAGGAATTGATCCAGTCTGTCAGAACATTCTTTGGTGTCCTTTCCTACATCTTCTAGGCTCAGCAACGGAAACAGGACAACTATTTGCACCTAGAAATACACAGATAATAGAAAATATAAATATTTCAAAGCACACATAGAATAATAATATAAATAGTAGAAAATAGAGATTATCTTGAAGCCATTTAAATTAATTTCCAAGACGTACAAAGTCACGCTGTGTTGTGATCTGGCCCAGACTGCTGCCAGTGGTGATGAGGATAACGTGGGACGTGGAGTTGCACAGGTCGCCCTCGCGGAGACGGGAACCGATGTCCTTGGCGATGGTCCTGATGGATTCCGTGACGACGTCCTTCAGCTTGTCCTTACACTGTGTCGACGTGTTCTCAATAGTTATCTCTAGGGACAGGTTGGTCACAGACATAGGAATGCTAGCTGTAGAATTGAAACAGACATCACAATATATAAAGTATTTCAGTGATGCTACATACTTATTGTATGTTTGGTGAAATTGCTACATTTTCACTAAAATGTCCTCAGATTGGTTATCTATACACAAATACTTGTTAATCTGCTAGTATCTCAGAGATGTCAGTTATTGAAGTTAATAAATGTTGATGCAAGAATATTTCACCTGTTTGCGATAAAACTACCGGTATTGATAGTACTAAAATAAAATGCTTTAAAAAAATAAGATAAAAATTAGATTGATCATGAACTCATGTATCTCGTTCTATTTGGTGCAGCAACTTGATGGCAGTTGTTACACTTTCACTAGTGTCACAGCACAACAAACAGATGACACAATTCATAGTGACCCAGATCCTCTGCTACATCTATGATGCTAGATAGAAAAAAACCAGGGCTTCTAATTGCGATGTCAAAAGTGCATATTGTACGTTGATAACACCGGGATTATCAGTTCTGCTACCCCGGTATTGAAAGAGTAGACTGTAGACAAGCCTAGGATTTAGGACAACATCGGGGCAAGTCAAACTTTAGAAATAGAAATCCTACAAGAAGTATTGGATATGCGACAGAACAAGGCTGCAAATAAAAGATGAAGCGTACGAAAAGAATATGCAAACAGCAAATCGAGGATACTATCAATAGGCAATAAACATGCATATAATACCAACATTGCATGGTTTAGTTGATGCCCTGATCCTTATACCACCAACATTGCATGGTGTGCTTGGCTTCTTATGAAAGTTCTTATTTGATTGAATGCTTCTAAGCATTTAATTGCATCATTCAACAGGATAGCTAGACAAACACTCAAAAATAAAATTGTACAATCTTCCTGTTTTACAGAGGGAATGAACTAAGGTTTAACATGACAAGTGTATGGAATGTAGGGAAACTAATACATTGGCTGGTACTGGTGCTCAATGAACATATAGGTGTATTGCAAAACAGACTGTATAAGTGTTGTGATAGATAATCACTTCAGATATGGGATGATATGTTGGCAAGTCATGTATATATCTATATATGTAGGCAACCTTACTAACTTCCTGGTCAACTAATAATGACTAGGGAACTGTTGGAACATCTCAATTCAACATTGGCAACTATTTGTATCCTTATCATGTACAAGTGAGACCATTGTAATGGTATCCTGCCTAACAACAAGGAACAGTAACCAACTCTAGATTACAACAGAGGAAAGGTAAACATTGAATTAATTTCGACCGGTGGAACAAAGGACATCTGATGTTTGTCTGGAAGGAAGTCCTATACACAACACGGCTGTCTAGTGTAGAGGAGACACAGCGGCTCTATAACCTTGACACATGCACAAAGGAAAGCAGAGACTGAAGATGAGTGGACATGGGCAGGTCCACATTGGAAGAAGCTGTAGGCCTGGAGATGGTCCACCACACAAACATGAAGGTCATGCACAGAACACGGCTACTTGACAGCAATTGGCAACTGGCTGAAGATTGTACACAGACGTAGATGTGCATTGCATCGTGTGCTCAATCAGGACATGCCTTCAACAATAGCAACTGAACATGCACTTTTTGTTGTACCTTTCCATAGGTGTCTGAGCTGACTGACTGCAAGAAAAAGAGGTAGTGACTGTAACTAACACACAGACAGTGTCAACATCTGGACGTAAGCTGATGATCCACTCATACACAGTCATGCCAACTGTTTCCTGTTTGTGTTGCTCAGTCCTGAGATAAGAAAGTGACTGACAACCCAGGCCAGTTCATGCAAATGCTACCGTCCTAGGAGCTAACAAGCAACCTCCTCGATGACTGACCACCTCCACCTATACACACAGCTCACCATTGCCAACAGTCACCTCATAAATGTAAACTGAAAAGATCTTCAGCCACCAGTAGATATCACCTCTTATGTTGATAGAAACCTTTATGGATCAAGAATTGTTAAAGATTCTGACCCTGTTCTGGCAATATGCATTGCACGATAATTGTCATCTGAAAACTGTGCTGTATTACATCTGACCATGGCCAGTGTAGTCCTATGACAACTAGCTGCTGCTCTGCAACTCAACCTTGATTAATGTGTAATCTTCCTGATCCATCTCACACTGGAACAGGTTTCACTCAAGTGCATGCTTTGGTTGTTCTCAGTGGCAATGGTTGTGCCCCAGGTACAAGTATCTACTCTGTGGTTGGTGGTATTGGTTGATGGTATTTGATTGATGGTATTGGTTGATGGTATTGATTGGTGGTATTGGTTGGTGGTATTGATTGATGATATTGATTGATGGTATTGATTGATGGTATTGATTGATGGTATTGGTTGGTGGTATTGGTTGGTGGTATTGATTGGTGGTATTGGTTGATGGTATCAGTTGGTGGTGTTGGTTGGTGGTGTTGGTTAGTGGTATTGGTTGGTGATATTGGTTGGTGGTATTGGTTGGTGGTATTGGTTGGTGGTATTAGTTGGTGGTATTAGTTGGTGGTATGTGCTTCCAGGCACAGAAGTCTGGCACACCAAGGAACAACACAAGGTCTACTGAACTCATGTGCTCAATAACAGTCTCTTGGAAGTCCGGTGCCATGGTTAAAGTGAAAGCAGTGAACTGTATCTGTACTGAGAACACTAGCGAGTGAGAAAGAAGTACATTATGCTGAGAATATCCTAGCAGACCAACTAGACAGAACATAGTGTGATGATTGAGAAAATCCTGTCTAGAAAACTAGAGGGAAAGAAATCTCCTATTTTGGGGCAGATTAATCTGCATTTTTCTATAGATAGAAGATTGATATGGGGAGATTTTGACAGAAAAGATAGTGTCTTCTATTTCTCATATCAGTGTTAATGAGACAGATTCTAGATGGTTACATGATCATATATGGTTAACTAGACAATGTTTTGCAATGCAGTACCATTAATTCCAGATACTGTTATCATTACATTCCATCCCAGTCACATTGGGTCAACAATAAGTAAAGTAGAACACAGCACATGCTTTTCATAGTGTACACCTCACTCTATACCTAACACCTCCTGTACACCTCACTCTATACCTAACACCTCCTGTACACCTCACTCTATACCTAACACCTCCTGTACACCTCACTCTAT
>JAVCKZ010078961.1:0-12905 GCA_034780755.1 Lepetodrilus elevatus
GTTCATAAAACGCCATGTGACGTCATAGTCTGAGTACGTTTTTGTGCTCAGAAAGTTTCGTAATCTCGGGGCCTGGTTAATCATGTATTCAGATTGTGTGGATGGCGTGGTGGCATGGTTTGGGTGGCCATATGGCATGTTTTATAGGGTGTCATCCAGTGAAGATTTGAGTGCAATGGGTAATACACGGTGACTAGCTACCATCCTTGTGTCACTGACTTTCTGCGGACTCCCTGCTCTCGGTCTAAGAGGATCACCGCAAGGTTACTGAATTACTGGGGAAGCCAGCAGAAATCCCCCCAGTCACTCAGCTCAAATTAGCTGCACGCTAAGTGGATTCACCAATTATCTACAGTTATGTATAATTCCAGACATTATCTTGTTATGCTATCTTGTCCCATAGTTATTCTGGAATCTGGAGAATGGTTTAATTGCTGGATAATAAGTCGATACAGTTTAGCGCAGATGTTAATAATTACAATATGTTTGATCTTTAGAAACATATTAAAGAGAGTAGGGATGAACATAACATTATCTGTGACATTTTCTTATCAAAGAAAATGTTGATGATGAAATGTTGAAGGGAAAATGTGTGTTTTTTTAAATGTTTAACATTGGAAAGCTTAACTTAATTAGAATTGCTCTTTAGTATGAGCCTGTGACCAGGCGTAGGACAGGGTGGCGGGAGGTTGGGGTATAACTCGCGGAGAGAGAGAGTAAGCTTACCGTTTGAAGAAGCTTGTTGGTGCTGGAGGCGGCTAGAGATGGACTAACGAGCTGCCGTATCGATTAGTCCACCGCGGAAAAGGTTACCAGGCAAAAGTTGAACAAGTCATAAATGATAGCTGCTATCATGTCACTGTTTATTTTTTTTTAAATATGTTATCTTGATATTATTTGACAAGATTATGAAAATACATTTTCTTAATAATGTTCATACAATCTTGACATTACGTTACATATATCATTATGTTATTGCATATATTGGTCTGTTACATTCATTGTAATAAAAGTATTGCTTGAATCTATGTAATACATTGTAATAAATTCAAAATTTAATTGTTAATTACTTTCTCTGAAGTGTAGCTGACTAATGGAATGTGGGAAATGTGGAAACTATAAGAAATAATGAGCTAATTTGTAAAATGAAAATTAGTAGTTTTTCCTGTACACAAATTTGTGGAATTTTTGAGAATGAGCCGTAGACTGTAGTCGGTCATCAAGTTACTTGCTTTAAGCCACTGGGAAGTGAGATGTCTTTTATTAGTCCAGGAGATATAATGATGTGACGTTAATGAGATTGATCATATGAGCTACTTCTGGTCCAGCCGCAATATTGGATTCAGAATTGTCTGACTCTGCGATTCCTTCGTTAATCTTAACCAAGACCTACCTTCACTGGGAACATTCTCTGATTTCCCGCAGCAACACTGCGATCATTAGTTGGCGGTACATGCCCCCGTATATATAATGTCATCCGTTTAGCGGGCAGCAAGGGCACGTTTACCCTCACACTACAGTGACACACACACACACTCACACACACACTGCAGCCAGTCGCCAGTGGGAGGAGCTGCAGTGATTGGACTAGACACTGTGTCTTACACTGGAATACTTCAAGACTGAAGCAGGTTTTTTGTGGTGTTTTGGTATCTGGTTTGTCAGTCCAGGAAGTAGTGCGACTGTAAGCCAGAGAAGACTCCGGCTTATTGCATTCTCTGCGCTAAAAGCCCGCGGTGGCAGGCTTGTTATTCTCAGCCAGAGAGAGGAAGCAACAATTTGGTGTTTGATGTGAAGGAACACCACCGAGGAGGCTTAGCTTGCTTCAACACTGTTTGAGAACGGTGGCATATGGAAGATGAACACACCAATATGGATGTCCACCAACACGGGTGATTACTGCTATCTGTGTCATCCATCAGTTCTCTGTGTGCTCTAGTGGCCTCCGCTGTGTGGCATTGTGAGGATACTGAAGGACCCAGTGTGTTTTAGTAGTTGATTGATTCATATTGATTTCACCCTCTATGAAAAGACGCAGTGTCCAACGTTATTTCAATATTGTAGTTGGCAGTGCCTCTGACCATCTTGTAGACGACAGTGTGAGAGTTGTAGTGTTGCAGTCTTCATGTTGGTGGTTCACCTCAGACTAACGCGGCTCACTGACCATGTATCTTCTCAAGCAGCTGTTTGACTGCTTCTATGTGAAATGGACACCGCCTCGCTTCCATGCTCATCGTAGTAAAAGGTAGGCATTGCATCATTGAAATGAGATCACCTTTTTTAAATTTTTGATAATAACTTTTCATAATGTGCAGTGTCGTTATCCATCATATTTGGCCATGCATTCAAATATCATATGATCCATATGACTAATTGGTAATATGTTGAGACATGTCACTGTGTGGTAGTAAAAGGGTTGGTAGTTGTACAGGTCTTTGAAGTAAATGTCAGGAGTTTGAACCTACACCAGGAGCAATGTTCATTGAGGTTGACCTTTCTGATGTGTGGCCGTGTCATCAATACCAACCAGTGACCACAGCTTTACTGCAACGCTATGTGCTACGTGTACAGATGTTGCAGGCTGGCTCCTTTTAGTAACTGATAAGCTTGAATACGATTGAAATAATTAAAACAGTTTTTATCCCTAAAATGACCTAAAAGGAAATCAAAGAACTTTGACTAATTCTCGATATTTTCAGATACTGTTTCATTTCGTAAAACATTTGAGATGTCATTGATATATTTTGTCAAATGTCTTGCTACCATTTGGAAGAAGGGGTGCAATGGCGAGTAGCACTGTGCTAGGACACTGAATGTCTGAGTTTGAATCCTATCTTGTCCAGTTTCTTCTCCATGTTGGCGGGCAGTTTGAAGCACAAGAAGATTGAGATGTGCTGTCTGTATGTACACAGTGTGCAGGCGTCACTGGTTCGGGTGTATCAGCCATGGCTCATTGGTCAGTGTGAGATATCTGTGTGTAGCAGGCTTTCCTCCCCATAATCACACTGCCGTCAGTGACAACCCAAGTACTGTGAACACCAGTGTGGGACCCTATTGGCACTCTCACTCACTAAGTGATAGCACATCACTGGTAATTCAGTGAGGTGTCGTGTCTCTACTGTTTGCTAATATATTCCGATGTCATGTCACATTACGTGTAATGTGCCCCGCCAGACAGATGGCTTATCTATTGATATTGATCTGCGATAAGACGACCCCACAGTCTGAGGTCTCAGGAATGCATGCCAGATTTCTACATGATTTAGTAGCTATAGCAGATCAGATTCACTTGGAATATTGAAGCAAATTGTGTCCATATTAGAGCAGGATTATTTGTATTGAATTTGATGACTATCTAAATGTGTCCAGGACAGGTATTGACGGAGGACACTTAGAAGTCCATGTTAAGAACACCTTCTGGCAATCACTTGGCTCATTACTGTGGACACATCGAACTGTTTCTATTCTGCTTGTTGATGAAATCCTAGCTGGTTGAATATGATGATGTATTGACTCTAGTTCTGTACAGCCTCCGTGTCAAGTTTATACAAATGATGACATATGTGATAAGACACTATGAATGATGGTCATTAAATGTATGACAGATCACCACAGAATACGTAGGGTTTTGTGGAAAACAATGATCACTCCTTCATGTTACTGACTCTGAGCATGTATGTGTTTTGTATTGCAGGAGTCCATGAATTTATATACAGCTGTCTGTCTGTCTTTTTGTACTGACTATGTCTGTCTTTCTGTCTGTTTGTACTGACTATGTATGTCTGTTTGTATTGACATGTATGTCTGTCTGTCTCTTTGTACTGACTATGTCTGTCTTTCTGTCTCTTTGTACTGACTATGTCTGTCTGTTTGTATTGACATGTATGTCTGTCTGTCTCTTTGTATTGACTATGTCTGTCTGTCTTTTTTTGTACTGACTATGTCTGCCTGTCTGTCTGTTTGTATTGACCATGTTTGTCTGTCTGTCTGTTTGTACTGACTATGTCTGTCTGTCTGTCTGTACTGACCATGTTTGTCTGTCTGTCTGTTTGTACTGACTATGTCTGTCTGTCTGTTTGTACTGACCATGTTTGTCTGTCTGTCTGTCTGTACTGACCATGTTTGTCTGTCTGTCTGTCTGTTTGTACTGACCATGTTTGTCTGTCTGTTTGTACAGACCATGTTTGTCTGTCTGTCTGTTTGTACTGACCATGTTTGTCTGTCTGTCTGTTTGTACTGACCATGTTTGTCTGTCTGTACTGACCACACCTGTCTGTCTGCCTGTCTGTACTGACCACACCTGTCTGTCTTGCAGTGATGGCGGCTTCCTGTCTCACAACACATCTCGGGACACCTACCCAGCACCAGCACCTACCAAAGTGGTCAACTTCAACTCATCTGAGGAAACCACCAGGGCTGATCCTTACTACGACATTCCTGCCTACGAGGAATACTTGGTGAGTACATGCACACATTTCATCTTTATTACCTTCAGTGACCAGAAGAACCATTTTATATGGATTAGTCTGATTACTAGATTGCCACAAAACATCAGGGTCCATATGCACAAACGTAGTTCAACCACAGTTTAGGCTAAACTAGGTTTAAGCGACGAATTATACCACTGTCGGTAGGATCCTTAAACTACGGTTTAACTAAACTACGTCTGTGCATACGGACCCTTGTATTTAATATTTAGTATTAAACAGACCATTTTCTGCACATTATAATTATATATGGAATGGTGAGCAAGTGCATCTTTTGGGATTGATATTGTTACTCATTAAAAGTCCTTTATTTTTGGTTTATTTTGGTAATCCAATAAGTGTTACCTTTCACAAGTCCGTCTCCACTGTTCTGAAGATCAGCACTCCACACACACACACCAACTCTTGTGTAAATTGTGATTCAATTGTATTGTGTCTGTTTCCATATTGCTGCTCTGATCCACTGATTGGGAAATCTATTGTTGGTTGACAAAGGGTTTAATCTATTGTTGGTTGTGATGGATGGTATCATCTGACAGGTGATGCTTGAAGCATGCAGGAATACGACTAAGGCCTACGTGCTGATCGCTACCAGTACATTTCATATCAATTACACAATATTATTTTCAAAGATACATGAACGAGACCATTTGTTAATTACCATTATTATTACATATAAGACATTAATTTCAAACTTGGTCAATCCAATATATATTCACTTGATGCATTCAAATATTTCCATAACCTCAAATATTGCAAAACATCCAAAATAACATTATAATAGTTAGATCACTTATGTCCCATTGTAAATTAACGTTAATGCATTGTATCAATTTCATTGTTCACATCACCTCAAAGTTCATCTCAAGCCAAGGATATTGGTGAACAGTATTAATGTCTTAATACAAATTTAAGACCATTAAAGTTTTATTTAACTACCGTTACAATATTTCTTTTATGGGCAATTGAGAGAGGCTTTATAGTTTTGGTTTGAAAGTTTGAAAGTTTGAAAGCTGGAGTAGCTGGCTAGAGCTGAGTCTGCCAGGAAAACCCAATCGTGTCGCCATTACTGCCCGGCCTCGCATTAAACGCTTCATTCACTTTACAGCAAATTGTGGCAACTAATTTCATTTCAGGACACTCTGACCTAGATTACTGGCAGTCCAGTTCACAAGCCTGAAATATAGGGTGTATTGACGTCCAGGTCCATTCAACTTTGACATTGGTTTCAGCATTGACATATCTGTTGATGGAATGATGTAAAGTGCTCTCTCAATATAATGCCCTTCGATGCACCGTGGATTCGGATACAATGCGGGGTCCAACGTGGACACCATTAAAAAAAAAAAAAAATATTTAAAAATATTTTTTATCTCCAATTATATTCGTTGATATAACGCGGGTGGCATGTCATGGACTTCAACTTCAGCGTTATATCGAGGGAGCACTGTATTGTTAACACTTCTATGTAATGTATTCTCTGTATTAATACACCTTGTATGGAGTAAGACTAGATTGTTTATATGAAACACACCTGCAATGGTATTAGCTTATTGAAGTCAGTAGATATTGTTCTGGCACTGCAGCAGAGGTTTTCCATGAAGACGTTCACCCTGCAGGGCAATGACATGGAGATTGGTCTCACTCGATGCAGTAGCCATTAAGGAGGCTTTCAATTTGGTGGCACCAGAATGTGGGTCGTAATTTGCAAGTTTGATTCAAAACTGAACACAAGGTTTCCTTGGAACCGGAGAAGTGGCGGCCATTGAGAACACCTTCATTGCTTTCCTTCCTGACTGAACAGTCTGCTGTGTTTGGGTGCATGCTTCAAGTTTATTACCAACACTGCTGCTGTAATGCACACTCGTATCACAGCCAGTAAACAGAACTGTCCAGTGGTATACTGACACTCGAACACAGCCTTGGTAGTGAAGACTCCAGTGAATACAGGCTCGTTTCTCCAAACACTACTTCAAGTATTGAAGAACACCACTTTAAATCTCGTAAAAGTATCTGAGGTGTCAATATAACCAATGAAAGTAGGAATACAGCCTCGCAGTTCTAGCCATTAATCTCAACAGAAAGGTCACGTGACTATTTCAAAGGTGTATATTTGCGGTATATTTACATGGATATTTTGATATACGACATTTAGATTAGCTAATTAAGCACCGCCCATGTTTGTAGCATCTACTTCCTATAATATAAATAGAGTATTCCACCAGGAACGAAGACCACAGCTAAATTCTGTGATGGCCGAAACATACTGACTTGGGAACAAACGTGCACTATAAGATATGATTGGCTTAGCATTAATGTGGGTGGTTGTGAGTAGTGTCAGGATAAGGGTTTGAATTATTGATGTGTATGTCTTACATCACTATCTGGAAATAACATGTGCATTATTAAGTATCAAACAGTAGCGAGTGGTTATTATCAGTGCAACAGAACATTAGAACGCTGCACTTTGAGTGATAACATTACATCCTTGGCAACTACTGCTATTTTAATAACACCCACGCTATCTGCAGATGTTTTTAGCCATATTTCAAATAACCAGTAATTGGGTTAAGCAAGTCCTTCTTTATTTGTTTTAATATGTTCATATGATGTCTTTTTTATGCACAGGGTGACATGGGTTGTCTCCCTTGCATTACAGCTTGATTGATTATCTCATAAACATATGGATATATGTAGAACTAAGTATGAGTTACAGTGTTATATAAATGACATAAATCCTGGCGATTACCATATTATTCAGTTGTGACAATGACATTGCTGACCTACAAGCCGTATTACTTCCCACACTCTCTGTGTTAGGAGCACGGCACACACCTGATCAATAGCGATATGCATGTAGCCCCGGCACTAGGGAAGCCAGTCTGTGCTAGGGGGTTTGTAATGGACGGCTTTCAATAGCTGGTATACTGTACACTTTAAAGGCGACATCTGCATATATAGTAGTCGGAAAATCAGCAAGAACAGGCTTTTCATTTTCCATACATAGCCCATCTACTTTCTTGTAAATGGTCAAGTTATGGATATACTGTTTTCAGTAAGCAGTCAAAATTAGATTTTCTTTCATGTCATATTATGAATTAATTGATAAATTTGAGTGAATATGTAGGTTGTGATTGGCATTAGAGCTGTTAATTACATTGTCATGTATTTCCTCTAACAAATGTATATGTTATTTAATTTAGAAAGGTCCTAACCGAGGTGTAATGTCTGTATTATTGTGCGAGTACATGTATATCGTCTGTGAGTGTGACAGCTGTATGTATTGTACTCACATTGGTAGCTGGTCATTAGGTCACTGGGGTACTGGGGCAGTGGAGTGGCACTGGGGTACTGAGGCGGTGGAGTGGCACTGTGGTACTGAGGCGGTGGAGTGGCACTGTGGTACTGAGGCGGTGGAGTAGCACTGTGGTACTGCAATGACTTCAAACCTTCAGCTTCTAGTTTGAATCCGTACTATCTTCTCTGTTGTGTTGGCAAGGTGTGTATGTAATGTCCATAATCAACCGAAGAGTCCACCAACACATTATTCCAGAATCTCTACTATCATTTAAAATCAACAATTAACCCTCTCCCTGCTGAAGGCAACATGCAGAAATAGAACACTTTGATTTTATTCAGCAGAGAGAAGGTTAATTGTGTCCATTTAATAAGCTGCACCCTTGAATCTCGGCTTTGCTGGGTTAGCTCACTGCACTGATTGACAAAGAGAAGAGGCTCTAAAATCTCCACATTGCCTTTAGCAGCTAACAAACTACGTTCCAGGCCCCTGTCATTCAGAAGCTTGTAGCACTTACAAACTCATGTTGTAGGGACCGAATACAAAGGTCTGTTGCATGAAACATATTTTACTGTTGCAGTAGTTTGATTGTATGCTACAAGTATTGCGGTGATAAAAGTGTTTTGTGCAGTGTGGCTCCAGTTGTAGCGGGAGGATTTACAACTATTGTAGCGCTACAAGTTTTTTAACAACAGGGGCCAGCTCAATTGTACCAGTTATGCTAGCCATACACTGATGCGACTAATTGCGACGCAACTAGATTTTCAGTTCTCGGGAACAGTCGCTGCGACGCCAATCGCAAGTAGTCGGGGTCGTACACCAAGCAGACCGTTTCATATGACCGGTCCATGTTTACTTTTTATTGTGTTATCACATGACAAAATTCAGTACTACGATTGGTCAGTCGTAGTCTGTCACTGCGACGAGATTACCTGCGGTTCGTTTTTTTAATTGCTTGCGATCGGTGGAAATTGGCCCAGTTTCAGTCGCAGCACCCCCGTACACCGCCGCGACCGTTGCTGCGATTCCCGTCGCACGACTGGAATCGCAGCAGTGTACGGCTAGCATTAGTGACATCCATGATGTGTAGACAGATATATCTGGGTGCCAATTTTCATTGGTACTGATATGCATAGCTGTATACTTAATTTCAGATCATGATGCCTGAAAATACATAAAGCACCCAGAATACCAGAATAGAAGCAACAAATTATGAATGCTCAGACATTGTCAAAAACTGTCGTAAAATAATAGCATACAACCTTAAAAAACATGATTGGAACTAATAGTACACAACCATGACACCTACATCAATGACAAAATTCGTACCTCTCCATTCTTAATCATATTTTTGTAATGATTAACTGTAGTCTGTTCGCTATGTTGGGTATCATACACATGCATTACGAGTTTCCGACCTGAAATGAATGTACACAACAGCTTGGATGACACAAAAACATTATAATTTCAGACAAGACAACAACATTTAATAGTAACAATATGAACATTGTCCAAAATCCAAATGATAATTATGCTATTTTTGGGGGGTTTGTTTGCATAACACTGACTGGTGAACAGGACGATACAATGTTGACATGTGACTTCATCCACGTTGTGCCATATGCGCGAGAAACCCGTGCAATCCTTGCAGAGAAACAATTTCAAAACAAACGGTTGTTTACATTTGCCAAGTACAACGGCATATTTCGATGGGTTTGCGTGGCATTTCATGCCTGAAAGTTCGTATTCTTACTAATATTGTTATTTATCACCCAATACTGGCTTCCACTGGAGATAACATCAGGTGGATAACAGGGTGCTTCAAAATTGTCCTGATTGGTCAGTCATGATGTTGCCATCCAATCGACAGCCGTTCGCATGCATGATTTGCATGGGTTTGTCGATTTCACCTATCACTTGTCATCATTGCAGGTGCGCATGAAGACTTCTGTTCAGTAACTAAGCAAGTGAGGTACACTATTTATACCTTACATTTGAGCATATTGCTTTAGTTACATTATTGGGTGATAAATAGAATCTCAACCTCATGTCTTTTGATACCAATGTTATCCTACTCGTTGATAAAAGTAACCAAAATCCTCGGCAAAGCCTCAGATTTTGGATACTTTTATCAACTCGTAGGATAACATTGGTATCAAAAGACACTTGGTGGAAATTCTCTATATACATCAATGCTTGCTTTTGAGGCATCACATCATAACCGGATTGAAACCAGTAGTGGTTTTGGTGTGTCAAGTTACTGTCAACTAAGACATACTTCCGGTTTTGGTGTGTTAACAGTACAACTTAAAAACTTATAGCTTGAATAGTGATACAAGTAACAAATGTTATGAAGATTCTACCAGCCCTTAGGATACCTTTAGCACTGGGAGATATGGCCCCGGCTAGCGGTGTTAATTTAGTCCAACAGAAATTATTTCTAAATGCATCAATGTACATGGCAATTACAATGAAATGTCTCATAATAACTTAGGTTACTTACTGGACCTTGTATAAGTGCTTGCCATTTGAACACTGAAACATTAGAAAGGAAAACCATGAATAACCACACAATTTATCAGACATACACATAAAACATAATAGGAAAAAAAAGATGAGCAAATGTTAAAAGTATGATAAATCTAATTAATTTCATTGTAGATTTTTCACGACACCGTAAACGTTTTGTTTTCCCTAGACGTGTACAATCAAGTTTGAACATCATGCCATGGTAAAGAATGGGGGGTTGTTGAGAGGGTGATTATACATGTAACATGTTATAGTAGATGGTTGTTAAGATTGTGTTAAGATTATATTTGTTAATATGGTATGGTAGTTTGTTGAGTGAGAGTGAGTATAGAGTTTAACGTTGCTGTGGGAATCTTTCACCCATTCGCAACGAGTTTGTAGTTTGTAGAGATGGTGGTTGTAAGAATAAGAAGGTGGTTGTGAACATGATGGTTGCAAAGATGATTGTTGTTAAGATTGTGTTAAGATGGAAGTTGTGAGTGAGTGAGTTATTGTTTTATGTTACAGCAGGAATCTTTCACCCATACGTGATGATTTGAGGTTGTTGAGACAGTGGTTGTTAAGATTGTGTTCAGATGGTGGTTGTTAAGACAGTGGTTGAAGCATGTTAAGACGGCAGCAATAAAAGATAGTAGTTGTTAAGATGGCAATTGTTGAGATAGTGGTTGTTAAGAATGAGTGAGTGAGTGAATATGGAATTTAACGTCGATGCGGGAATCTTTCACCCATTTGCGACGATGTGGTTGTTAAGATGGCAGTTGTTGAGATAGTGGTTGTTAAGATGGCAGTTGAGATAGTGGTTGTTAAGATGGCAGTTGTTGAGATAGTGGTTGTTAAGATGGCAGTTGTTAAGATGGTGGTTGTTAAGACGGTCTACGTACAATCACAGTCGTCTATGGAGCCAGCGGAGCATCCTGCCGGTGGGTCCTGCTTGAAATCTGTTAGTTCCTGTAACAAATATTACGTAAGAATACATATCAAGCAAATACACATTGGTTGGTTGAATGGTAGATTACAGCTTCTTTCAAGATTATTTCACTCATGTTTGACAAGTAACAATGCCCCATCATGTGGACAGTGATTATGACGTATTTTGTCTAGGATCGCTGGCAATGTTCGAGAACAACTATTATAACTTGAATAAGGTAAGCTTTAGTCTACCTTTAACTCTCACTTCATTAATTAATCTGTTTATTCAGTTATTTTAGTACAGTATTGTAATTTGTATCGACTATGCCATGTATACATTGGTGATATCGAGTTTCAAAGTAGTCAGCTGTAGTGAGATCATCAAAGCAAAATGGTCACGCTTTCTTGGTGGGAAATACAAGATTTATTAGGGGGTCTGGAGTCTGTATTACCCGGCAAATATGGATACCTCGATACGGCGTAATCCGCTTGGACTCTTAACCAATCAGATTCAAATAATTGTATCTGATTGGTAAAAAGCAAACGTATTGATTAGCATCATATAACAGCAGAAAAAAAGTTTATGTGCATTACTAAAAGTGGTGCGATTTTCTTATTTGTAAGTAAATCAACACAATTATTTGACACATTATTTATCTGCTATTCACTATCAATACCAACTCCAGAAACAAACGTTGTGGCATTGTCGTTACTAATCTCTGGGGTCATGAAGAGGGGTGGGGTCCAAAGTGAGTTCACAATGTCAATACCGGCCTGATATTGCGCTCAAATAAACAGTTGCGAACTGTCCTGGCATTGATTACTCTCAACCCAGGGATGGTTCTGGCTGTCAAAGTTACCAGCCGAAATCGTTTCCGAAGATGTGTTACCCGAATATGGTTGTCCTGTGCTTGTGCCGTCACACGCGGGCGACCTGAACCAGGTCTGTCTCTGATGCTACCCTGTTGTTGGTAATGTAGCCACACATTCTGTATCGTGTTTCGATGCAAACAAAAACGTCTTACGACCTCGTTATGCGCCATTCCAGTTTCGAGCATACCGACGGTGAGCTGACGTCAATGCCATTTAGAATTAATTAAAGTTGTTTTTCTAGCCAGTGACTTTGTCCTCTACCGTTTTCCGATGCAAAATGATCAAGGACATGTGCACCTGTACCACGTGATCAGCAACTCAGGTGCGGCACATGTACAGCACGTGCGATTGCAATAACGATTATAACGTTTTGAATACCATGGTTGGGCACATGTCTCCTGAACACTTTATTAATTTACAACTTGCGATTATGATTTTAATCAACTTTTTACTATGCACAGGAACTTTTTTCATCTAGTATATAAGTGCAGTGAAATATACCTAACTTTACCGTTCGCTAAATATCAGCTACGCTGGACGCGGACGTAAACCCCTTAATTAAATACAAATACCTAATTTTCATTGTTTAGTCATTTCCACTGATAAAACGTGGTATTTCACTGCATTTATGTAATATACAAATATAGTCATGAAAATTAACAGCAGTAGGTTATCCAGTCCTTTATATTCTATATTTGGTTTAAACATATTTATTTCAAATCAACTGAAAAAGATTAGCAAACAAGCAAACTGCTTATTTTAATGCCGCTCCATACATTACAAAATAGACATACATTAAATCATACAAA
>JAVCKZ010078972.1:0-12905 GCA_034780755.1 Lepetodrilus elevatus
CAGTTACTTATTCCACATGTCTCACTAGTTATCAATATTTTAATATTTATTAATATTTATTAATTAGACACGACATAAGCTTATTGGTGCCAGTGTTCGTGAAAGGTTATTTTGACCGTGTAAGTGGTTAGAGTTATCGGACTTAGTCTTATAACTATAGGAAATTGAGATTTTACAGTACGGTATGTAAATTTCTAGAAATTTAAACTGAAATGGAATTTTACCTATCCTACGACTGTTGGTAGGGTACATGCCAAGATTCTTGCTATGGAAACCTAACATAAAGGTGCGAGCGCATATTTCCGATCCAGAATGTAGCGAAGTTACTACGATTGCCCAGCAGTACTTATTACTCCGGTCAGGACTCACTTCATGTGGTACCCTTGGCATACATCTAGGGATGGAAACGGCCAACCAATGAAATACATTTCCCTATGAATTTGGTGTCAAAATCTATCCAATGAAATAGAGTTATATTTTTAGCTCCTGTTTCCAGAGCTACCACGTGAAGTGAGATAAACAGGAACATAGCTAAGGACCCCTGCGGTGTGAGGATGGTATCCATTGAGATGCTTCATATCTTATTAACACATGTATTTTAATACGATCATTTGGTAACATTCCATGAATGTATATTTGATTCATAATTGGTGGCCACTGGGTCGAACTTATTTCTAATACAATTAATAATTTATCACAATGACATTTAAGAAATAAATTGAAGTTATTTAGCTTCAAATTTGGCTTATAATATAGATTTTTTATAGGTTATTAGAATTATTTAATATAGATCTTCAATATTTAAATATATAATTTTTATAATCATCATAATATATAGGTTCTAATACAGATCTTCATTAGGTAATATTATTAGTATTGTGATAATTCTGTAGATAATTTGATTGTTATGAAATAATAGAGGTTTAGTGTTAGTAGAATTGCAGAACATGAATGAACGTCCATAAATGTCAATGAATGTCCATACATGTCCATGAATGACCATAAATGTCCATGAATGACCCTACATGTTCCTGAAAATCCATGAATGATCATGAATGTTCATGAATGACCATAAATGTTCATGAATGTCCATGAATGATCATGAATGACCATAAATGTTCATGAATGTATGTTCATGAATGACCATGAATGTCCTAATGTCCATGAATGTCCATGAATAATCATAAATGTCCATGAATGTCCATGAATAATCATAAAGCACCAGAGAGGAGCAGGCTGCTACAGTAGAGTTGATTCCCTGATCAAATACCCAAATCAATCTCAAATTGTGCCGTTATTATCTGTAGATCAACCACCAGGTTTCCCAGTGGTATGGAGAACTGGTTGTTTCACGTGGATGCGGTGGGTTGAGTGCTGACTGTGAGAAAATGTCTCTGATTTCGGCAAAATGTGAAAGTGTGTCTCTAGCCTGTTAACATGAGGTTTTATCGAGGAACTGCAAGGTCTCGTTTTCATAACATTAGACTGTTACAAATATTGACCCACGGAATTATCGGTTTTCCGTGTGCCCGCGTGAAAGCCTGTGCTTCCGAAGCTGAGGTTGTTATTGTGTTCGGACGGGGAAGAAGGGATAGACGTTTTAGCTTCAATCTGTTCATCTGTTGGGATTTTCGTGAAACCTTTGAATGCCAAAATGTCTTGCTGGACTAGGTGTGATCTTTGATATTCAGATTGTTGTGTTTTCTAGTATTTTATTTATTTTTCACAACCATATGTAATTTCCTAAATAGATTTAAGAAATATATATTAAATTATTGTTTAACTTTGCATAGATTATTTTAAATATGCTTTTTCAAACATGGTTTATTGGATGTTTATTTTCAAAATAAAGCTCAGAGACCGTCTGCTTAAGTTTTGTGTGCTTTCATACCTTTCTGCACCAATATTTAAATGTTACAGTGTTATTATATATCTATATTCCAAGAATATTCAATGGAAAGTTTCTTCAATATCTTTGTGTGTTTTTGGGCAGGCGTTGTCATTTCATGACAGGTCTTGTTATTTTGTCTACCCTACAGGGAAGGTTGTAGAATGTTTGTTACATGAAACATGGTACAGTGGGGCTTGTCTGCTGTCAATCACGGTGATGTATCGTCTTGAACCTGTAAGCCTGTTAGTGTATGTATCACTGTCATATTTCTCTGCGTTGATACACCTTCGCTGTAACACAGTAGCTTTCTGAAGAAACCATCGTACCATATTCGTCAGCAATATTTTGCAAAGTAAATTGTAACATTGGAAAGCAAATAAATGTTTATTCATATAATCCGTCGCAAGTAATTTAAATGTTGTTATGAGGTTATGGAATGTAATGGTTTGATTATAGTTAAATTGTAATTATTTTAATCTATTTGAAAACATTTGCAGTAAAATTTTAATTTTTTACTTAATATATCAATATATATTTATTTCGATTTTCATGGATTGACTTTATTATTTTTTTAATCTTACCAAAGTTTCAATTGATTGAGAAGGCGAATATAAAAAAACCCACCTCGAATTTGCAAAAATTGTGACTCAATGCATATATTTTAAGTATAGCAATTGGACTCCTCAGAAATGCACAAGTTGAGGCTAAAATGAATCCAGGCAGATAAATCGTTCACATGCTACCGAATTAGTCTGGAAAGTATAAAAACCAGCGAAAAAAAACTTTGACTCTTTTGAAAATAAAGATGGATGCTATTAGTGGAGTGTATTGGTTTTGGCCCCCTGACCTGGCAGACTATGATCGATTGATTCCCCCTATTGATCGGGTATCGACCGGGGTTTTAAAGAGAACGCGGGATGTGTTTTGACTGACATATTAATGGAAGGCAAGGCATAGAAGACACGCTCGGCAAAGGGCAAGACTGGTTGGTTTTCAGGCCATGTTATTGATTGTCGAGGTGGATGCAGAGCTTTCAGACAGTGCTCATGACGGCTAGACACTAAAAAAAAAAGAAAAAGCGAAGACGCGTTCTTCATTGCGTTTCTCGCTAAGACATTGATTTGGGCCGAAATTGTCTTTGATTTAAATATATTTCTTGATGTGATGTAACTTCTATGATCTATGGTAAAGTGAATTAGATTAGTATTCATTTTACGTACATGTGATGTCAGGGTTTTTTTTGTTTTTGCTTTGCGGGTTAATTATATATGTCACTATTTTTATTGACTTTATCTTTGAAGAGTCACATACTCAGTAATATAAATTATAATTTTATAGACCTAAAACTTAATTATTATTTTAATTACAAAACAATAGCTATCCTTAAAAAATATATTTTATATTTCATCCACTTCAGGGATTTCCAGCAAAAAGTAAAATAATTTCGTAAAATATATTCCGGCATTAATAGGGTTAATTTGATCTAAATGATAAAAAAATGGTGGAAAAGTCGTGATGGAAATTATGGCAGCCAATGTGGGCAATAAGCTGTTGTTGATCTGAATGGACGGATACTTTGAATTTCTGTAACACTCTGGAGAGCTAACATGGTGAAATGCCGTTTTTGTAGTTTGTAGTTTACATGTAGAGGAGACTCCAGAGGCCGGTGGTGTTAGCCCGCCGTGTTAGCCCGCCATGTCTCTCATCTCGTAGCGTAATGACACTTAAGGACTGCGCAGTCGAACATGGAAAAATAGACATTTAGTTCTCAATGTTCAGAAGAAACGGTCAAAGAAATTTTAGCACCAGCCTTTGGTTTCCGAATATCTTTATCGTGAATCGCCCACGATGTATTCTTTATAACTTATTTTATGTGACATTTCTCCATTCATGTGCTGATAAGTTACATCCAAGTATTTGTCCTGGTTTACTAAAAACAACAACAATAATAATAATAATAATAATATTTAATAATAACAACAACAACAACAATAATAATAATATACTGTTAAATGGATATCATTTGCATATCTCTATTTCTTTTACAAATTTTGCAATCTGTATTTGATCATGGGTTTGAGGAACATGTAAATAATATTACATTTTACAATATTCATAATTGATATTCATATACAACTTAGCATTTAAAAAATTCATTTAATTAATTGATTTATTTGACCGTAATATTCATTATTTAATTTACACTTAGAATACTTCAAATTTAGACTACTAAATAAGCCTCTGTGTGTCAGCTGGTGTGTATCAGTGTTGTACTATACAGTAACACTATTGGTAGGTAGTACCGTATACATGTGTGAAGTACATACTGGTACAAACTACTTTTTTAAACTGATTGAAATAGTTATCAGAGCAGGACTGTTGGCTTGTCTCGAGGCCCACTTCCACAATTACGAGGAAACGTGCGACTAGTTTAACATTACGTACAATCTAGTACTCTTACGCTAAATCATAGGTGATACTTAAAAAAACTATTAAAGAGATTAGGGATATCTCCTAATTAACACTTTATCTCATTTTTAACTTGAAGGTATGATACTTTAATTGATATTTTATTGCGTACTTTACACAGGTTTATGTCTGTATTATGAATGTTAATTTCTTATCCTTCAATGGTTTATCATTCACAGATGTTACCATTATTGATATCACGTTTTCCTAAAATGTCAGAGTATTTTAATTCAAAACATTATCCAGTTTTTTTTGGAGATATTTGGTTACAAGACCCGTGCAGATTGTCAGTTTTAATATTTGTGATGTGTTTCAATTTTGTTTCATGCATTTTTAGTGTAATATTATCTGAAGCTTTCTCCATGTTTCCAATAAAACCCTGTGTATTAACTGTTTTATTGGCAAGTCTCAGTGGAGCATGAATAGTAAAACCAGATGTAGATTATATCTAAGAATTACCTTAAGTGTACCATCATTTTAAAATATGATCCATGTTTAAAAAAAGAAGATTTATTATTATTATTTTTTAATTTAGTGTTTAGAGCTGTTTTCAAGATTCTTTAACTAATGTCATGACAGTTTAACCTTCTCCCTGCTGAATAAAATCAAACTGTTCTATTTATGCATGTGATCGGGCAACTTAAGTCACCTTCAGCAGGAAGAGGGTTAAGGCAGGAGGAAACCTGCAACATCTGTAGCACTGAATGTTGCAGTAATGCTGTAGTACTGGCTGGTACTGACAGACCAAGGATAATAACTGTATTGCCATGGTACAGATAGATTCATGCAAACTGGTATAATAGAAGTTGAAGTCAACATTTAGATGACAAAAGTCATCAGCATAATTTTAGGCTTAGTGTGCTATGGTGAATACTACCATGCAGTATATCCATGATGTATGGTGTAAAGTAGTATATGTAAATTGTGCCTTGAATTTTATGTTTCATATGCTATGGATTTGTATTGCTGGAAAATATGTCACGCACGATTTCCTTTAATACTACAATTGATCAACTACTTTAACTGGGAGTTCGCTGTATCCTGCTTTCCATGATGCTATTGGGCGTGTTCCAGATAGCATTAGCTCTTTCTTATACATGCTACATACACACCCACTCACGCCGTTGTGTCTCAGAGACGTTCCCTGGCTGTGTTCATACACCTCAAAATCATTTACTTACTATCAAATTTCTTTCTTCAGTAGGATGCAAATTTCTGCTACCTGGAGATACCCGTGCTATAAGAAGGCGTTGCTTTAGTATGGTGCAAATTTATGCTTCATGGAAATATCTTCTAGCCCACGCATATCAACTCCGTTCTGTTCAATGTCCAGAAGCTTGACATTTGGTCATTTAATTCAACCAGAAACCTTTCTGAAAATTCTGGAACCGACCAAACTGGAAATCCTTCTGAAAGCACTGGACCGACCAAACTCGAAGCTTCTGCACGTAAATTCTCAGAATGGTCCTCATACGTCCCAATGGTCTTCTGTGTGATCGTCCTGATGTCACGACTATTAGCTAATGACGTAATGTACGTCCTGCTCCTACCTCCATCGCCAATCAATGATGTCCCTGACGCAAAGGAAATATTATCAACGCATTTTCAAACATGAAAAGCACTCTGTAGTTTTTCATTAGAATGATTATCGGAAACACTCTCAGGAAAGCAGTGCCAGTTCTGTGTGCTGTGATCGGTGGAGACACAATGCTGTGACGTGGGCTAGCAGGTGCAGGTCACCAATTACAACACAGCATTCTCTGTATTTACCCGACCACATCTTCATATCGCCTCTCAGAATCACCCCTGTGTCATGTGTGGTTACTGCCCAGTGCTTGGAACTAAAATGTATCATCAAGGTCAAGATTTCATAATTTTCTTAACTATTTTTATAATTTTCATGTTTCATAATTTTCTTATACTTTTCATAGGTTTCATAATTTTCTTATTTATTATTTTCAAAGGTTTCATTATTGTTTTATACTTTTCATAGGTTTCATAATTTTCTTAACTATTTGTCCTTGGTTGATTATGTAACCGAGGACTCATGCCAATTCTAGGATTTGAACCCGAGTTGCTGGAGGCTGACCAAGACCAGGCACTAAGCTTTGAACCCGAGTTGCTGGAGGCTGACCAAGACCAGGCACTAAGATTTGAACCCGAGTTGCTGGAGGCTGACCAAGACCAGGCACTAAGATTGCGAAACTGTCTTGAGTAAGATTTCATGCTCTTCTAAATCTTGGTCACAAATCACCATATAAAATTTCAACTAAAAGCATGAAATCATACTCAAAAGGAGTTTCGTAATCTCGGCTCCAGTAGAAGCATCTTATATCACACGGCTACATTTACCAAGCACCAAAGTGAAACAATTAATTTGCACACTTCTTGGAATATTGAGAAATGTGACCAGTGTTCTCATCTAAGGTCAAAGTCATTGACACAAGGGTCTTGATACAAGGTCATTAATACAAGGTTATTCTGTAGATCAATTGGGGACATTGTTCTCGTGGGAGAGTTCCGTAAGATTTTCTTCTCAGAACTTTGCAATATTGCTAATACCTTCTCCTAGGAGGCACTTCACTGGTGGGGTCTTTTAACAAGGAAAGTGTTGATTGGTAGCGCAGTGTGGAACGTTTAGACTTCGGAGCCAAAGGTCCCAAGTTCAAATCCGGCCCTGGGGGTCCGGCATCAATTCTCGCGAAAGTTACATTTCTTACGCAATATAGATAGGATGTGCTGTCTGTAGAGTGGCAACGCAGTTATCATCCTTGGTCTGATATTACTGCAACATTCAGCACTATGATTGTTGTGGCTTTCTGCCTGCCCTAAACTGACATATCGTGATATGTGAAACAACCTTGAAAGCGACTCTAAACTCCAATTACAAATTATTAAATATAAACATAATAAGTCAAATACATGCACTATGGAGGCAGTATATCACCCGAGAACAAATTAATAATATATACTAGTATATCTGTGATTTAAAATTACAGACAATAATTATAAAGGATAATTTAAAAAAAAAGATTTATGTAAAATATTAGAAATTGGTTGAACTACTCCCTAAAAGATCGTCGCTACCAACAACAGATCTGGCAATTTCTAAACCAAATTTCCGACAGATCATAAATCTCATCCTTTCCGGTCAATACATTCCCCAGAATTTTCACTTTGCTTTATCAGACAGTTAACACTGGCACCTTATCTCACAACCCAAGCATTGCACTTTTCCACGCATCTTCACGTGCTACATTAAGATAAAGTCGGAGGTCGCTTCCCTTTTTTTTTCTCAATTAGACGACATCCTCTTGTGAGACGAAGGGTACGAGTCTGTCCCCTGCCAGGTGAGATCCGTTACAGGGGATTATTGGGGGCCCTGTTTTTCTGACCAACTGTGTCACTATTACTATTTTATGAGTGCAAAACGTCAGCGGTTGGATGGAACGGTAGGAGGCAAATACACATTGGCACCGGTATGAAACTTGGATGAGTGTAAGTCTATTATTGATCTGGGTAGATACTGGGGCAAGAAGGCATGATGGCTTGAGACGGATCTGCCTGCAACCAGGACAGAATCGATTCTGTCTGACACCAAATGTCACATTTAAAAACGAAAGTTATAAAGATCAGGAAATTGATTTATTTTGCATTTTTTTAAAAAGACAATCATGATTGCATGGAAGTATTATGGAGATGCAATGTTTCTGTTGTAATATTGGATAGAAGAATTTGTTTGCGTGTAATACACTCAATGCTAGCACTTGTTGTCAATGATATATGACCGTAAATATATATACATTATAATAATAAAACTTGAGGGTTATATATACTCCCCAGGGAGTTGAGAGGAATATGAAAACACACTGATGCATTGACTTGGGTGATAATGTATCGCTATGAGCAGACTTTTGAGTGTTGATTTAGCGCAATATAAACGCATACATTATTGTTATTATTATTATTATTATTATGCATAATAATTTAATTTAATCCTTCACAAAGATGTTGGAGGGAAACATTTTCTTAATTTAAAAATCCTTTTTTCGTATTCCAAACATGTAAGAAATTATATATTCAAACATTCTGTTTCACAAAGACTAAACTCAACTGTAACAAACTCAAAGTGGGGAGAATGTTCACGACCAATTCCACGTGCTCATGGTTATCCTCTGCTTCTTGGTGGGCAATTGGAGCACAGCCGAGTCCGTGGAAGCAGGAACTGGGGTTGAAAGCACTGGCTATACATATACTTTCACATTAATTCTGCATACTACAGACCTAGTGGAAATGAGAGAACCGGGTCGTACGCTGACCTTTCATTGGATCAATTTGCCGCGGATCTGATTGCCCACGGGGAGTTGGCTCTGGTGTGTCCATTGGCTGGCCTTCTTGATTTCTATTGCATGGATTTCTTCTTGTAAATGAACATCTACAGCCTCGCGAACGTTGTTATCGGGTAATTGCGGAACATTGCGCAATAATCTGTGTTTTATGTATTAAGATTCTACGTGCGTATTCTTTGTTTCCACTCTTTGATGTTTCATTGTTGGGTTGCACTTTTGGTTTGGAAAACATTTACTATCAATTCCAATTTTTGGAGAGGGGTGGGTTTGATAATTTTCCGATTTCTTGGGGGAAACAGAATTTAAGGGTGTCATGAAAAACCAACATTCCCTGACAAACTGGTATTAGGAGGGAAACTGTGATGATGGTCAGTATAAAGTTTTGTGGAGTTTCAACATGCACCTCTCATTTTATTCCTCTGTCTCCTGTTATCTGAGTAATGTATATTAGCCTATATGCATTATGATCTATAATGGTATAGTTATGGTTTGGTTTTGAATCGGCCGTTACTGCACAAGTTCTTACACATTCTTTACACCAATACGATAATATGGTAATACGACCGCTGTGTTTATTTATCCTTGATCGAATTCAACGTCATCATTAAATTGTCTTCTTCACCGTCCTCAGTTGTGCAGAAAATTGCCTCACTTATGTGCAACTATTTGTAGAATGAGAAAGAAAAAATTTGATGAAAAACATTTGTTTCTTTTTGGGACTGATATTCAGATATGATGTTAACACTGGTGGGGCTGCGGGACATTTGGTGATGCGGGGCTTCTTTGTTGTAGAAGAGTGCATCAAAGGCAAATTTAATAGCATCTTACCGGGGGGAAGCTACAGAACGTGGTGGGAGTACTCGTAGGCATAGGAATCTGTCGCCACTCCCGACCAGGATGTGCCACCGATATATGTCACAATACTGCTTCATTTCTGGTCCTCATCTTATTATGCAATATCATCTTATTAATATTTTAAATTTATTTTAATTATTTTTTCTTTTTGTTGTTGTTCTGTGTACAGTTCTTAATTTTAAGTTATCACAATTGGAAATAATGAGGAAAATGTTCTGTGGTATCATGTAAATATATTACATATTATTTTCTTAACTTATTTTGAAACTGCTGAAATTATGGATGTGTACATTTATTTTGACCAATATCAGTTTTTCAGATTTATTTGTTTCTACTTGCATTACAATTTCAAATACAATGTATTATGTATAATTTATATCATTTTCATTTTCTCTAGGTTAATCTGGCTAAAAGCCTTAATAAATTATCTGTAAAAAGTCCTGATATAAAACTATCCAGACGAGATGACATCCGGATTGCCGGGAGTTATGGTTTTATGAATTTATTTATTCATGTCAAATAAATCTTACAATATGATCTAAAACCTCACAATGTGAAAACTTATTGATGTGACTTGTTGAAAAAACATTTGTTTTCAATTAAAAAATATATATATAATAATTAAAAAAACAAATGCTATTACATTTGCTAATACATTCCCTTAATGTTTGTGAGTTGAAGACCAATAAATGGATGTAATTTTCCATGTTTTTCAAATGAACATTTATAAAAATTAATAAGGAAATGTGAATTCAAAGTAATCCTATCAATATTTTCCATTTTGCTTGTGATAGACCCACATGTATCGATCCTACCTGTGTGGGAGCTTGACAAGTTTTATGACAGGTGTAAATGCATGTAACTTTCAGATAAGTGGTGATATATATGTAACAGTGGTTACTCACTAGATCCCAGAGTGTGTTTATTCCCTCCCCCTTGTGCACCCCTTGAACTTGTGTTTGGTTTGGACCACGTCTAGCATTCTTCAGGGCTTTTCGGGGGAGATAGTGGGGCAAAGACCAGATTCAGTTGTCGACAAAACTTTCGCAAGAGCAAACACGAAAGTTTAGTCAATGAAGTTTAAATGGGATCTATTGTGAGAACATTGCTTGGGATCCGACAGCTGTCCTAGCAAGTTTTGTTGGTGGACTTTTTTAGTATTGATATTTCGGATGTGCTCCGGTTGTGTTTTTACTCAGAGGTAAGACTAACAGTTAAATTTAAATGGACATGGAAAGATGAACTAGTTTGAGATTGAAAGAGATTGAACATTTTTGTCTCGGTTATTGGAAAAAAAATATATTGAAAGAGAAACTATGTTTATCAATAGGATCAGTTATTGTGGATGTTTGCCTTGGGTCAACATTTGATATGAAAAACCCAAGATCTACAAGTTAACACCCCCCAGCTGTTCGATGGTTGAGTCCATGACTATTTGCATAGAAGAGTTCACTATTGATTTCAGGCGTGATAAGAGTAACAACCCTTGCAGACAAATGTCTATCTATTTAATTGTCATATTTATTAATTTATTTCCAAAATTTAAGCATCAATCCTTATTCCTTATTCCACCAGTTACCTAGAACTCGAGAAATAGTTCCTAGAAATGGATTCTGTTTGAGTGTTGTCTAAAATGGTCGCATTGTGGGATTTGGGAGCCTTTAGCATGTTGTCATTCTAAACATGTGTACAATTTCCTACTCAAATATACTTGAACTCGTTAATACCCCTGGTGAGCCCATCTTATGTAAGAGCCTTTGTCTTGCCGGACATTTTTGTCCTGCCCGGGCTGAATGCAGATCAGTGTCCTGCCCCAATGGCCGATGCCAGAGTCTTGACATGTTGTTCAAACTCCCCAAGGGTCGGGCGCCAGTGTGGTGTGTTGTACTCTAGGTGGGAACAGTTTGTCAGGCTTGCCAAGGATTTCCAAAACTCCGAAAAAAATAGGAATCGGCAACTGGCAAGTGTCACTGAAATTTATCTCACTGTTAAGTCTTGATGTTTTGTGATTGTGTTTGGTTAGATGGACAGTACATGGTTTTCATACAAGATGCTATTTACCTTAATTTGCCTATCATTAATTATAATTTGTGTGTATATGTGTCATGTTTAATTGTTTTTTGGTTGTTTTAAAAGTAAATTATGTTTTTTTGTAAGGTAGGAAGTTTATTTGTTTAGTAGTAGGATAGAGAAAGTGAGGTAAATAGTTTCCACACTTTAGTTATTTTTATAATCATGGGATTTAACACTTTTTAATGTAAACCCAATGCAATCCGTGTGAACTTGTAATTAGACATATTAGAATGAAGAATGGAAATGCACAAATGTACAATGGAAAAAGTCTGTTTGACATATACAAAGTTAAAAGAAAATTGTATTAAACAAATATACATCATAATTTAAATAAAAAATGTAATATCTTTTGTATTTTTGTTAATTCTAATGATTTATTCAGGCAAATTTAGACATACTCTTGAGAGATGAGAACAAAATATGGGCTAAATATTATTGAAAATCTTGTAAAATCTGAGCGAATGTACAGGTCATTGAGGTGTGTCTACGTTGGCGGCGTCCGTATCGCGGGAAGGTCGGAGGGCATACTGTAAGAGGCCCGCAATAGCCGCTCCAGCTTCATGTCAACAATGCGCGCATGCTTAGGATGTGATATTACATGAATATAGTAATAAGGACAATACAGTTATGGGAGTATGCTTTCTTGCTTATTTATTGTGTCCATGCCGAATGTTAGCAACAGGTGCAAATATCCTAATACCTGGAGCCACTTCCCTGTCATCAAGTACAGTCTTGTCATCAGTTCTCAGTTCTCATCAGTTCTCTGTCATTGAGTAAAGTATTGTCATCAGTTCTCATCAGTTCTCTGTCAATATGGCATAATGTTGGACTGGGTCTACGTGTCAAGGCATGTTGTTGTACGGGGTATATGTGTGAAGGTATATGATTGTACGGGGTATAACTGTCAAGGTATATGGTTGTACTGGGTCTGTGTGTTAAGGTATATGGTTGTACTGGGTCTGTGTGTTAAGGCATATGGTTGTACTGGGTTTGTGTTACAAGGTATGTAGTTGTCCTAGGTCTATATGTTAAGGCATATGGTTGTACTGGGTTTGTGTGTCAAGGTATATGGTTGTACTGGGTCTGTGTGTTAAGGCATATGGTTGTACTAGGTTTAAGTATCAAGGCATGTTGCTGTACTCGACTTTAGGTGTCAAGACATGTAGTTGTATTAGGTTTAAGTATCAAGGTATATGGTTGTACTAGGTTTAAGTATCAAGGCATGTTGCTGTACTCGACTTTAGGTGTCAAGACATGTAGTTGTATTA
>JAVCKZ010078983.1:0-12905 GCA_034780755.1 Lepetodrilus elevatus
AAAAAATTATTTTCGGCAACTAATTTAGGTGTACGAACTATTAGAGCGTACGAATAATTAGAGTAATTACGGTAGTAGGAATCACTAAAACAGATTTTACATCAAATACATCCAGCATCACATACCTTTTATCGAACAGTTCTATGAACTTAAACAGGGGCAGCATGTTGGCTTTGGCTTCTTGTAGCAGTGCGATTGCCTCGGCGCGGACGTTAGCAGTGGCAGTGTGCGTGTCGTCAGTCTTCAGGCTGACCTGGATGCGCTTGTAGCCGATCTTCTTGCGGTGGAACTGGGAGATAGCGAATCGAGCCTCTTCGATGGTTGGTACCTTGATCATCCCGATGCAAGTATTGTCTAGTTGTGTTTTCACATGAACATTCAGAACCTGCAATAAAAACAATTTATTCCAAAAACTAAATTTAAACAATTCAAAATTTTAATATTTTAGTATCGATAACTGCTACGCTGTGCCCGCGCCTTGTTCAACAGTGATAGGAATGCAGCGATGAATTAATTTGAAACCATCAACCACAATAGGCATGTGCCGTTGAATTATGGTTTAAATCCATTTTCACTGCGTGTAGTATAGTACCAGATGCTATGCAACGACATCTAGGTAGCGCACCTTTCCAGCTGTTCTATCTGTACTTTCTGTCCGAGACATGCAGTTACAAAGGATCAAAACCATACATTGTAACTGCGCATGTCTCTGACAGAAAGTACAGAACGTACAGACAGAACAGTTAGAACAGTGTAACTGCGCATGTCTCGGACAGCAAGTAGACAGAACAGCTAGAAAGGAGCACTACCCTAGTTTTACATCAGTCATGAAACTCCGGGTGATACCAACCTTGACGTGGGGGTGGAAGGTGGTGAATAGAATCTTTCTCCACTCCCTGGCACTGATGTTGTAGTCCAGATTGGTCACCACCAGTTCCACGGGGCCCATCCCCGGGGGCGGGGACCCATCCCTGAGGGGTGAGTACCCAGACACAGTGGGTGGCGACACCCCCGGGGGCACGATGGGCTGGAACGTGTTGCTGTAGTTAGGATGGTAGCTCCCACTGTTATTGTTGTAGTTAAACCGCCGAGGACTGTATGAACGAAATGGCTGGCCTCCATTGTGATACTCATGGGGCAACCAGGACTGATACGGATGATCCAAGTCGTACGGCACGCTCTTTGGCCGATCTGAGCTGTTGGGGCCACTGTTATGTCGGACTCTGTACGGCAGACGGGTGGGACTTGTATTGCCGTAACAGAAACTAGCGTTATGACTTAGCGCCGAGTAGCACTGAAACTTCTCGGACTGGTCATCGGAATACGACCCGCTATGGTTTCGCCGTCTGTAGCCAGATGTCCACCCCATGTCGTCGCCCGACCACTGCCGGGTCCTCGGACCATCCCTCCCAGACTGGCCGCTCGGGTATCCTCCCCCGTTACCCCCCTGGTTATTAAAGCTACCGTCCCCCTGGCTGTTAAAGCTACCGGCATAGTTAAAATCGTCGGCATTCCCACCGCTGTTAATTTTCTTCTGTCGTTCCTGGTACTGCTGTTGCTGCAACATGAGCATCTCTCGAGTAGGGCACTTGTCTTGGTGCGGAGTTTTAGTTCCTCCGTCGTCCGATTCGGTTCCACTGCTGATGACGTGCCCAGAGGAAGCAATGCCTGCTATTGGTGCGATGAAGCTCTTCTGATGTGGAGACGAGTTACGAAACTGCTTCCCGTCGCTTGTTACTGGACTGTTGCGACGTTTAAAACCTTTGGGACTTGATGCGTTAGATTTAGTCAGTTTAGTCTTTTTAGCATTCCCTGAAACGCAGAAAGTAAAATATAGGAACATATTAAATGCAGCAATTAGAATAGCATTATCAGTATTTGCCACCACTAGCTTAATTGAAATGAAGGCCTAAATGTGTGTCCGGTTGGTAGAAAAATATTTGATAAAATATCAAACTACTTAAAATTGGTAAATGATCTTTGGCGTCACATTGTCTATAGAATTAGAAAAAAAAGAAATATTGAGGGTTACAAACATTGATCCATCCATCCATATCATTAGCATCACAAAAATATGACGACCACTCAACCCTCTTGACAAAACTGTAGAATGGAGACCATACCATACTAACCTGTTTGTGGTGAAGGTGTGCTGTAGTTGTCTAGTGAGCTCGATACAGCAGGTATTTTAGCACTAATCTTCTGCCCAAATACATCTTCTCCATCCATTCTCTTCTGAGCTCTGAAACATGTACACAGCTGTGCAAAACCAGCCCATAGTTGTGTGTCGACCTCTCAGACCAGCAAACACTCACACTCTGATTGCATGACCCTGGACCCAATGCAGCCCTCCCCTCTAGAGCCTCACTGACAAGAGCATGCAGCATGTGCAGCACATGTTTCAGGAGAGTTTTGCCTACAGCTCACTGACATGACCTTTCATATGCAAATGAGCAAGTCCTAGCAAACTGACAGGTTGGATTTGTCAAGTAAACAGGTAAATGGTTGGATGTACTGTATTTTCTTTTTGATTCTACTCTATGTATTTCTAATGAACCACAGGTACTTATATTTTAGGTCATATAACCATGTACACTATTACCTGACATATATAAATGACACCATGTTATAACAATGGAATAAATTGAAGTTTTGTTACGACACCCCTTCCCAATTTTGTATTTCTTTGCCATTTATGAAAATAAACACACAAAACAATCCACTGATACAGAAACACCAGTCAGTGTTTGAATTAATAGGGTGTCTGGGGAGTCATTTGAAAATCTGCAATGTTAAAGGTATCCATGTGACCCCATAACAATTACAGATTTTACCACCATTAACCATTAGGCCTATGGAGAATGAGCCCCTTATTACTTTCTGTATTTCGAATACTGTCAGTAGTTTTTTTGGGGTTGAGTATTTCCAACAATCATGTGATTTGTTTAAAGTGTGAGCATGACCTGTAACAACCATGTTATTATATATCCCCAACAAACTATGACTTTTACAAATAATCCATCATCACAAATGGGTGAAAGATTCCCGCAGCGACATTAAACTCCATATTCACTCACAAATAATCCAAATATGATATAAAATTGAACCCTAATCAGAGTGTTTTTTTTTGCAAGATTAAAACCCGGAACTGTTGGATTTGTAATCCAATGAGTGAACATTGCTCTTTCCGAATCCATGAAAATAATTAGTGTGTCTCTAAAGAAAAGCTCACCACTTGGTTCCAATCGAGTTGTCAAATTACGTCAGGCTGCACGCACCCTCTGCGGTATGTCCTCTGTGGGTGCATATAGCTGAGATTTTGATCGTAGAATATTGATTCCACATAAACATAAACATGGTCTAAGACACGACTGTTTTTTAATCCGCTGTCATTGTTTACGTATCTTGTCAGAATCATTCACCAGCATGTTTCAAACTTGTTCTTTGCATCTTTTTTACTTCGGAAACTATGGCGGTGTTGGTGCATGTGTAATGAAAAATGTTGGTTGAAGTGAAAAGTCGAACCCGAAACCTGGCGCAAGACGACTCAGACGAAAACTCTAGAAAACTGGCGCGAGATGGTTTTGGCGTGAGATTACCCGTAACCCTCCAAAGGTGGACATCAGGAGTCCGTCCTTGGCCCTGTTTATGGCCGGGTAGTGATAACGCTTGTGATGAATTGAGTATAGCGAAGCATTATCACTACTCGGCCGTAAATACTAGGGGTCATTTCCGGTGACAGGTATCCGGTGACACCTAATCGGAGATATATCATTAGATACTTGCCAAAGTTATGCTTAATTAGTATCGATACAACATGGTTTAAGCATGGAACAATAGGCTTTGGTAAATACATTGCACTGAATGTAAACCATGAAAATATCTACACCATACATCGTCAACATTAGGCTTCTATATCTGTATATTGTGATGTTTCATGTGACGTCACAATGGGAAATCGTCAGATGTGCATCGCCGCATAATGCATTTATATGTTTGACCAGTTTATGTCGACTGATTTTGAATGAATTTATCTTATGTCAGCTTACGCTTCCTATTATCCATTGGAACTATGGGTGAACAGCTGATGGAACAGCCTCAATATTTCTGTTTCTCCTATAGATACAGGTTCAGCACACCTCTCGATCAAGCAATACAGTCATACTCTCCATGCAGGCAGTTAACACTATCTGATAGTGAAAATAGCCCCCAAACCCTATAAAACAGGGATAGAACTTAACAAAAACTTTGCCCTAGTCCGACAGGCTAGTGCAATGAAAAAATCACTAGCCCACAGACAATAATACTAATCCAAAATATTCGGATAATTATTAATATTGAAAGTCACGATGTTAGTCATTGTCTGGCTAAGACATCCCAATCGTTGAATATTACCGGGGTAGAAATAACGCCTGCCCGCAGGCCAAAGACACTTAAAATCATTGTCGGGCATGCTAACTTAATTTCTGGCATGCCCTTTTGGCCCTCTTGATTTTCAATAGTCTGTTGACGTATACACAAGGGTAGAAATAAGCGTAAATTCCAGATAGCCATGAGGGAACTCTTGAAACTAGAGTGCCCTCCTAAACATCCAAGGGCCCTTAAATTTAATGAAAATTTAAAATTGTAATTAAAAAGAAAATGCTCAACCTTTTCTAGGTGGCGTCGAGCTGATACTAGTACTTGGTAATAATTATAACAGAAAAAAATGCATTATCCAGAAATGAAGTTAGCATGCCTGACAATGATATTAAGTGCTTTTGGCCCACAGGCACACGTTATTTCTACCCCTGTTATTATAACCAAGAAAGGTCCCCCTTTACAAGAATCAGCTTTACACCACCTTGAAAAGGTTGAGCTTTTTATTTTTATTATTACAATTTAAAATTTTCATTAAAATCAAGGGCCTTTAGAAGTTTAGGAGCGCACTCTAGTTTATAAAATGGAGTGCTCTCCTGGCTATCTGAACATTTACACTTATTTCTACCCAGAAATGATAACATGACAAAATCAACAGTGTTGAATGATTATCAAACAGTTATTCCATAGTTGAAATCCAGTTATCAAATCTGTTGAGTCTTTTAAAAATAACTATCCTAATTTAAATAATCATGATAATTCGTTAAACAAATTATTGTTAGCGATGTAAAGATGACCTATACAATTGTCCACGTGCTTTTGTTTACAAAACGTAACACGAGCCACGTGCTTTTGTTTACCACAAAACGGAAGTAGCCTCGTTTCCACGCAAATGAATTTTGAGTCTCGAGTTACAATCCAACATTCGGCAATCTTTGTGATTTACATGTTAATTAAACAGAGTTATTAAGCTAAATTGAATGGAAAATGGCAAACACAACACGTAAGATTGTGGTTCCGACCTGTCATTCAATATTCCTTCGCTGTTTAACAGATCTAGCAGACTATCCTCCATCATTTCTGACTCCGTCCGAGTTTCGCAACTAAATCGGACATTCATTTTTTCTGATGTAATAATGCTTTGTAATTATAAAATTAAAATCGCGAGAAGAACAAACGTTTCTCAATTAATTTATATACGTATTTTCTCTAATAACTATTTATTCTAGAGTTGTTTCCATACAAAATGATGTCCGAGGGCGCCCGTTGCTAATGTAAACAAAAGATTCGTTGTCCGTGTAAAATAAGAAATAATATGATCAAATAATCAATAAAAGCTAATGTAAAGTTGTAAACACATAACTGTTTGCTGTTGGGTTTTATTGTATGTTATCATTCTTTTATAAATATCTTTCTCTCTCACATAATTAGCCTAAACAGCTAAAAGTGATCTATCAATCGACAAAGATGGAGATCATAAAGTTATATTGCTCATATGTGTGTTGAGATAGTATACAGTCTTCTAAGTGCATTACACAGCTGTGCTGATTGGTTGGCTACAGAAATTTTGTAATTCCATTGGTCAATCTTGTCCATTATGACGTTGCATAATGACGAGTAACAATGGTCTAGCTGCATATCTGTAGCTATAAAATGCCCTGTTTACTATTTTGCTATCTAATATGGCACAAAAGATAGCAAAATAGTAAACAGGGCATCTTATAGCTACATATCTGCAGCTAACAATGGTCATGACGCTGCACGGAAACTTGACGATGTCAGATGACATCATCATGTAAACTTGACTTTTCTACAAGGAAGAGAAGCAATGTTAGCTTATTTAATGCTTTTATCTCCATCCAAATTCATTATGCTTAGTCTGCAAATCTTTTTGATTGAAAAGATGTATACCGTATCATGTGTACTGTATACAGTGTTCAAAATTACTGCTGGCCCGGCCATTTCTCCCAATGCTAAAGGTATCCTAAGGGCCAGTAGAAATTCTTTATTTTTGTAAACATCTGTTATTTTTATCATTATTCGGGCCAGTAAGTTTCCAGCGGTAATTTCGAACACTGACTGTGTTTAATGTTGGCCATTACATGTGGAGTACAATCACTGCCATTGAACCGCGTGCATGCTGATCATGGATTCCCGGGAATGTGATTCTCAAAACTGAGAGTCAATTTGATGTTTGCTTGTTCACAGCCTCTCAAAACTGTGAGTCAATTTGATGTTTGTTTGTTCACAGCATCAGTCCCAGAGAAGTATGACCTGGTGGTGGTGGGAGGGGGCAGCGGGGGACTCGCATGTTCTAAAGCAGGTAAACTGGGCAACCGGGGCAATGACATTTTCACAATTCAAATATGAATTCATCATGTTCAGAAATTGGCAACATGTTCAGAAATTGGAAGTTTTTATTGTGTGAATTTTCTTTTTTGGTGGTGATAAAATAATACCATTTCCTGTCAAATTAAGATGATGGAGAAACCACTGTTCACTTCAGTGTGAGTTTCCCTCCTTACTTTACACTGCTTGTGTTTGAACATGTAGCGTGTCTTAGTCATCTGCTAGTATGATGACACAATATTTGACATTTCAGAGATAATATAGCAACATTGGCAGCTTATACCAGCATTATCCCTGTGGAACTAGATGTGTTACATTCCTATTCAGGGTCATAGATTCAGAAAGATTCCTTCTGTGACGTAAAACAATAATTCACTCACTGTTATTCAGGGTTCGCAATTAACACTCGGCCACTCGCCCGGGCCATTTCTCCCAATACTAAACGTATCCTAAGGGCAAGTAGGAATTTATGTCTTTTGTAAACATTTGTTATTTGTATCATTATTTGGGCGAGTTAGTTATTATCCCTGTTATTAACAATTTGTACCTCTGTCTGTTTGATTCTTATTTTCGTCCCAATGTTTCAGCGGCAGAATTGGGGAAAAGGGTTGCTGTCTTGGACTATGTTAATCCATCTCCACAAGGTACGTTGTGGTAGTTGTTGTCTTAATAATTAATGTCGGTCTTCATACTGATACCTAAATAGTCTTCATAGATGTTACTTTGGAATCAATCAGTTCATTGATGTCTTGAAATAATTCCAACAATATTTATTGCAAAAACTTCTGGGATCCACGAACGGTAAACTTATTACTATCCGAACATGTCTCCCAACAAGTTTATCGGGCCAATGCAAATATGAAGTCATTGACAAAGCCAGTCATTGTTTTCCATGTTGAACAGGCACCAAATGGGGGCTAGGCGGAACATGCGTCAATGTAGGATGTATTCCCAAGAAGCTGCTGCATCAGGCGGCTCTGCTGGGTCACGCTATCGGAGACGCCCGCGCATATGGCTGGGACATCCCTCCTGATATACAACACTCATGGTTTGTATCGTGTAACAACTTTTGTTTAGATGGTGTATCAAAGTAACATCGAGTCATTGGTTTCGCTCTGTAGAATACTGCTTTTGGTTCTAGTGCAGCAGGGTTAGAAATTTGCCACTCGCCCTGCCTTAAAGATTGTTAATAGTTTCTGACACTTCTCTGCATGAAGGAGAGTATGTAATTTGTTGTTTTAAAGAACTATTTCCAGTTTGCTGATTGGTGTTTCATGATTGTTTCGATTGTTCAGGGAGAAGATGTGCCAGGCAGTGCAGAACTATGTGAAATCTCTCAACTGGGGGCATCGGGTACAGTTACAACAAAAGTAGGTCTGAAGTCTTATTGCTGTGTACGTGTGTGCGTAACTAGGTATTCAGTACGTCTGTCTATGTAGGACAACCTGCATGACAATATCCAGATAGTCTGTATTGTTCAGGGGGCCTATTCTTGAAATGTTCTTACCGGTACAATCGTACGACAATCTTAGTGATTCTTATAGTATTGCTACAAACTGTTCTGTCTAAGAACATTTCAAGAATAGGCCACGAGTATTATACATAGGTCATTTGCTCGCTAAATATGAATAGTGTTTTCCTTCCATTTAATTATTTTATTGAGTTTATTATTAACCATGTGACTCTGTTTACGTTCTATTGTAGGAAAGTCACCTATTTGAATGCCTATGGCACTCTGGTGGACAAACACACAATAAAAGCTGTTGCTGCTAATGGAAAGGAGGTTTGTACGCTAAACAAATACATTCACTATTTGCTAACCATATAATGTGACAAATCTTGTGAAAGAGTTTAATGGTTGATGGTCAAATCTAGGTGGTGTTCCAATGACAGTGTTGGACACACATTCTGGACAGGGAGCTGCTCCTTTCTAGCTGTTCTGTCTGTACTTTCTGTCTGACGCATGTGCAGTTACACTGTGCGGTGTTGATCCTTGGTAACTGTGCATGTGTCGGACAGAAAGTACAATGTGTCGGACAGAAAGTACAGACAGAACAGCTAGAAAGGAGTAGCCCTTAGTAAATTTAGTGGGATATTCTCAAATTATTTTTTCTAAATTGAACTTATGATCACCTACTACACATTCTGCCCGGCAATTATTATTATATGTACTAACTGTCTTGATAACTAACCACGTTTCACCTTGCGCACTTACTGAATGTATGAAATGTTTTCCCATTGTATTCATCCCAGTTTGACTTCAAGCATTGCATCAAGTTAGCTATAGTCATCAGCTCTAGTACATCATTATATGGAGATCACCTATATTTTTCTAAAGATTTCAACCAGTTTGTGGTTGCCAATGTTAAAGGCATACTGTCAGAGATGGTCGATTGATATAGTGGTCTAGCACGGTTTTATCTGAAAATATATACATGTACAAGTACTTTATAAATACAACCAGTGACTTATTCCAATATTTATATTACTATTTACTACTGTAATTATATTGACATTACCATATTTTGGCCAGTGGTCATGACATGTTACTTTGACCGTGTCCAGTGCTTAGAGTTATCTCCCTTCGTCAGGAAAGTAGAGGAAATGTGAAAAATTAAGGTATTTTATTCGGTTTATACCAGGAAGTGTAAGCTGCAATGGAATTTTACCTATCCTACAGCAGTAGAATGATATTTGGAGGTACAATAAGCAATTATTATAGTGCATGGTATATGCATTTTAAATTCTAATTCAGTCCAAAATGACATATTAATCTGTGATATTATGCCTTTAACCCTCTCCCTGCTGGATTAGGCACAGATACTGCTCTTTATGGCATCTCCAGTTGCCTTCAACTTCCTGTATCAGTATGCTAACAAACAAGGGCATCACAATTCCACGATATACTGTATATATGTTTCCTCTACAAGAACATACAGCTCATTACAAAATTGATCAAAGAACTTCATGTTCTTCCATAGTAAATGTGTCTTTGGAAAAAACATCCAAAAAATTGAATATTTTATTAAAAAATATTAATTATGTTTTTGGTTTTGTATTGTCATGATTCCCAAGATGAATGTCCCCTACCTGTGAATGTTATTTAATAAGACGTTTTACTTTAAAGTATTCCCTAGTACGGTACTGTGTAAGGAGAAGAAATTATTATTATTATTATTATTATTATTATTATTATTATTATTATTATCCCTATGCCTACTAATAATAATAATATTAATTTTATTAATATTATTATTAGGTCTATTAATTATACTACTAATAATAATTTCATAATTGTTAATTTGTTATTATTATTATTATTATTATTATTACCGGTATTATTATTGTAGATTGATCGTGACTCCAGCTTTAGTATTCCTTGCATTCCATTGGCCACAGTATCACACTGAACTCATCCAGCACTCGTACCAAAAAGTTATTTTCTTTAAAACATATTTTTCATAAATAATTCACAATATGGTATGCATATTTTTCTGTAATATAGAAATATACATTGTTACCCGTATCTATTCAAATGTATATATTTGTAAAAATAAAATTGAGACTAGAAGCTAAGATTCACTCCAGTATTCTTGCTGATAATTACCCTAATCATTTTAAATTTTCATATTTTTCTAATAATTCAAACGACTACAAATTTAACTATTTTCTGTTAGGGTAATTCTGGTACAGTATGTATATATTCTTGCTCATAGACTTGAATTTACTGCATAGTATGATAGTATGTAGCTTAATATAAAGTCTGTCATATGATTCTGTCAAAAACAGATGGAAATACATGTAATGCATAACAGAGTTAGGCTATATGTTTAACTTCAATAGTGTACATTTTCTTAAGGTAGAACATTTTCGTGTCATTGTAATTTCTCCATCATGCACGTGTATATAGCTTTTCAATCAATTCATGAACTGGAATAACTACTCTAGATATTTTGTAGGCATTACTAAATTATTCCATGGTTAAAATTCTAAAATATCTTAACCTTGGTAACTAATACAGTACTATACTTATCAATTGGTCAAAAATATTTTAAGCATTACCGGTATGTACAGATTGAAGATTTCAGAAATCCATCTTTCATTGGATTATTTCTAGATATCAATAAATTAATTTCTGCTAAGTTGTTAGTGTGATATTGATGTGTTCATAGTTAATTATGTTTTCCACATTTTTACTGCAAAAATGAATAAATGTTCAGTACATTATTACCGTATTTGAAGTTGTTTGTACCTGAATATGGCACTCTAAAGATGGCCAAAGAAATAGCATGTAGAGGTTAACATACTGCTTTGTTATTAAATATATACAGTAGCATGTCTATCCTAATGTGAATGTCTAGTCATAGAGACGGTCCCCCTCCCACTTCATATCTCAATACCGATGTAATTCTCTTGTTCGTGCCTGATCACCGACTTCACAGCAAGTGTCTTACATACACTCTCTACACTACATCGACTCGACTCTACGCTTTCATCAAAGTATCTGGTAAATATGGAATTTGCTTACATGAGGCCATAAAGCAAGTCGATTCTGATGTCATTCTTTAGTTAATTGTAGGTACACGTCTCCTTAGCAATTGTACCCTTGTCCGTTTTCATCCTAGCATATCATACCGGCCCCCAGTTCCGCAGAAAGATCCTAGTGCTATAAGAGTCATGTCATGGAAACGTATAGGAGTTAGGATTCCTGTGGTGCTATAATTGCTCTATGGAACGGGGACCTGGCCCCAAGATTACGAAACATTTCGAGTACAATTTCATGCTCAAATTCAGGTTTTACATGTGGATTTATGAACATGATTTATGAGCATGAAATCGTACTCAGAAATGTTTCGTAATTTCAGTAGGGCCTGGATTTCCACTACATCTAGCTTCTGCTAAATAAACTATAATACTGGTGCTCGAAATGCACACAGAATACCTTTCACACATCAAACGTGAAGAATAACAAAACAAGAAATTTGAAAGATAATATTTATTTTGGAAAAAAACCTAAATGTCCACTCCAATAAGCCAAGGAATGACCATAAAGCAGATTTAGATGCTTACATTTCAGTTTGAGAAGTAGAGATCAACAATATGGGGTTAGGACAAGAACATAAATGTCCTAAGTGTCCTAGCGTGTGGTATACAAAACAAAACCAGAAGTAGGTTTACATCCAAGATATACTGTGGACGCAACGATACATGAATGGCCATTTAACAGTTAACAGATTAATAATGTATATATTGCTCTTTTATATCAGAAACAGATGAGGACCTCGTACATATCAACAAATGCATGAAATTAGAGAAACTTTCTCATATTTATAATGATAATAAAATTTGGTGAGTTAGATTAAACAGCCAAGATGGCAAACTCCTTGTAAATTCAACATTTAATTTTTTTTTACTGGGAATTCAAGATTTACAGCTTTCAAGATTCTTTCACTTATATCGTGGCTTGTGACTGAAAAAACAATGCTTTGGATTTGTGCGAATAGTCAATAAGTATGAGGCGATCCCAAATGGACTTGGAGAGTATGATGAAAGCACAACAGGTCTTCACCTGAACAAATATATATATAAAATAATTACTATTTGCACATAGATATAAATATAATATCGTTTGAAAACAAATCTGCCCAAGAAGACAATAAGAGACTCATTACTCAGTATAGCACATCGTTGCATGAAAAAGAGTTCTATCTGAATAACGTCAAAAACAACAGCATTACGAGACAGTACTGTCCCTGTTTATCCAGACAATCTCTATTGCTATTTAACCCTGCTGGATCAGGCACATAGCCGCACAGAAACCGCTCTTTAGGGCATCTCTGGTTGCCTTTCAGCATGAAGAGTTAATTAATGACAAAGTTACCGTAACCTAATTCTGTTCTAGTTCATAAAAAGAAAAAAAACATTAAAATTTTAAAATATATTTGTAAATATACAATGTACTGCCAAACTTTTTGTCAAAATGGGAACAATCTGGATAAAGCAGATATGAAATGTAACAGGTTTCAGGCTTGGCAATTTTCCGTGGATCTGCGGAAATCTGTTGAATTTATTTGTCCAGGGGTTTATTTAGTTGTTCTGGACATGTCTAGGAGCCCCCAGACCCGGCCCCGAGATTACGAAACTTTCCTGAGTACGACTCCATACTCGACTCAGGATTTTGTTCATAAAACGTCATG